>JAZHYW010005690.1:0-86164 GCA_037355805.1 Ixodes ricinus
TCACGCCGCTTTGTGACGACAGTCTGCAGCGGCTTATTACCAGAAAAGTGGTTCCACATCCATTTCAGTTCAGTTCGTCCACGGCAGTCGCCAAACCCCGAAGGAGAGGATTTATTCGGACAGAATGCCTCTAAAACAATGCAGCTTTTTTAGCGGTAAGGATAGACTCTCTTCTGTCAGTTTTTTTTTATATTGTCACGGATGCTTGCTCCAGTCCTATCTTCTATTAATATTTACTATTCTGGAAAGTTCCAGGCCATGCTCAGCTGTCATCGTATGTTCTGGTGGAGGTGCTGGGTACTTTACCCGTAGCCCTTCACTCTGTGTGCACCCTCGCAGCTCCTCAGCCGAGTTGCCCGATAACGGGACACGGGTGGCGGACTATCCCGCGTCTTAAACCCCCGGCCAGCCGTGAACCAAGTCCTATCCCGAGCCTTTCAGAAAAACCGAAAGACGAGCGATTACCACAAGGACGAACCTTAGAAATACACCACGAAGAACTTGAAATCCGAGCCAGTCGCTGCTACCAGCAAGAACCACCAGAATTCAGTCTTTTGCCAGAAAAACCGAAGCTGACTAAGCCAACAATGACAAATCTGTAGCAGCAAACCGCGTCCGCTCCCACCATCGTTTGCATGCTCGTCGCACCTCGCACTCCGATGCCCTTTTACGCAAGGTGTATGAAGGTGTCAAGGGCTGGATTGAAATATATGACCGTGTCGCCCGCCATAGTGGGTAGACGGACAACCAGCTCCTGCAGAACCTATACTTCTCGTGGAAGAAACTGCCAGGCACTGGTTTGAGAACCACGAATCCTCCTTAACGTCGTGGGAAGTTTGCAAGATCGAGCTGAAGTGCACGTTCATCAGCCAACATTGACCAGAGAGAGCCGAATTCCTGATTCTGTCCAGGATGCGGCCCCAACGAGAGCGTTACCGCCTTCGTGGAAGATGTTTTGGGCCTGATCGAGCGCCCACGCCAACCCTGATGTTACAGAAGACAAGAAGCTAAGAATCCCATGTCCCTCATGTGAGGTACAACACCTTCGGCAGCCTTGTCCGCAACTCCACGACAACAGTCGAAGGGTTCATATCTCCGTGGCTTCCATCATTGAATGTACACTGCAGGCCCGAGCCTGTCACTATCAACAACTCCCCAGCGTTTCGACACTCGAAACGTCCAGCTGCAACTTCAACGCCAGCCTCCCAGGCATCCGCGACATCAAATACGACATTGTCCGGGTGGAGATCAGGAAGCTACTTGCTGCCATCAGTCGCCCGGCTTTTATTTTGATTGCCGAGATTGTTTCGGAACAAGTTCGACAGCAATTTCAACTGGAGACTTCTTCGAGCGAAGCGGCATCTGACAAACCGAGGGCGACTTATGCCACAAAGTCATGACGACCGCCACCGGCTACCCGTTAGTATTCAATGCCAAAATTCAACGAGACACCTCAACGCCGAAGCATTTCCGACATCGGGAAGAACCAGTGTATGTCCGCGCTGAACAAAGTACACCGAGGAAAATGGAGGTGCTGCGAATGGTCGACCGAAAACCACTCTGCTTTACTGCATGAGGCCGACCATGCCTACTGGAGGTGCCCGTACCAGTGAATTGGCCTGCAAGGGTTCGTGCCGAACGACCCTCGACCACATCTCGAAGAGCGTCCGCGGGACATTGAGGAGTATCTTCGGCGGCCTTTGTCCCTGGTGTTGACATTACCCCAAAGCTCCTGATCCCCATCAACTCGACGGGAGGTAAGCACGACAAAGCAGGTGAGCGGCAATGCAAGGACAGTTGATTTGGTGTCGGTTGTCGTCCAAGGACAATACCTAATAATTTGCTGACACCAATTATCTGCGTCCACACCACAAATTGCCATTACGAAATGGAAGTGAAATGGCTTGGATAGCAAACAAACATTGTTGCCAGCCTTCAAGTCAACGGTACAGCAAAAGGCACAGCCACGTAAGCAGTACATGCCCGAGCTTGCTGCATTGACGCAGAAAACTACCAGGAAAATTTGCGGATTAGAAGCCAGCCCTGCAGCTTCAGTGCATCAGATGTCAGTGGCCGCACATGACGTATGATTACAAGACGGCATCGGTCGGTCAAAATTGCCGCTCGACCAAACTGAACACTAACGTGCCAGAAGCGTCATCCGACAACAAGGAGCACAGGTGCTACGACTGAACGCCTGTCACGAGACTGTCGCAGAGAGAACTCGTTATGGAACCATTTGCAAAGAACCAATAACTATGTAATCAAGTGGAAATAAACATATTTGATACACTAACCCAATAAACATATTTCCGCTCGCCTTTACGCCATCAGAGTCTATACACAAAGAATTGTGTTCACCGCACGTGCTGGACCTTTTGAGGACACTTGCATCTCTAACCCCTCAATATTAATTAGTGGGACATACCAGACTGGTTGCATTGGGCTGCACTCGTTCCACTCCTCCTGAACATGTGGCGCATCCGAAAACCAACTCCAGTGATGTGAAAATGTTATTTATTAATTTATTACCTCCAGGGGCCTTTGTAGGCATTGGAGAGAGGATACTTAAAACTACACACATGATAATAACATTAAAGCACACTGCTGTAACTTGTTAATTGCAAAAACAAACATACCTCTGAGCATCTAGTTTAATAGTATGTGTTGATGCATTGTTATATAGCAGGACACTTCCTATACGTATGACACAATAGACCCTTTGCAAAACCCCATCAAGCAACACGACTGTCGCCATTTTTTTCGGCGTAAAGCACAAGAATATACCCCAGTTCACGTCGAACGCTAATACAGCATTCGAGTCCAATAGGCGCTCAGCCGAGTTCACAGTGATGGCGGACATAACATTCTTGTCGAACAAATGCCCAAAGTATGAAGGCCTTGGGCAATTAGAGTAGTAGCTACTGTAATTCGTTCCATAACAATTTGGCAAGCGGCGAAGGCTACAGTCTCGGTGAGTCAATATGCACGTTGGAGAGAGGCACATGACAACATATCATCAGAGTGCTCGTCAGCACAGATTTATTACACGCCTTCACTCCGTCTCTCTGATTGGCACGAGGGGGCTGTGGCGGTTGCCCTTTTCCAAGTTACGGTGATACGAAGTATAGGCAGCCCACACTTTTGAAAAAGTCTATTGAAAAGACCGAAAGGAATGGTAGTCAACATTTTTCAACAAGACTGCTTTTCGGGCAAGGGATGAACACAAATATGAATCATCTTGTATAGGTAACTAGAACAAGTAAATAATTGACCGACTAATGCAATGCACTCTTGATGAAAAAAGTATTGCTGCAATAAATCCTACGAAAGAGAAAAATGTGCAGTTAATCTATGCGTACACCAAAACGGTTGTTCTTATACCAAGTCGAATAGCATTGAAGCAGGTGCCTGCAACGATTTATTCATCCCCACACTCAATAAAAACGTTATCCTCGCAGCTGAAAATAAGTGTGCAATTCGCACTCACAAAAAAAGGAAGAAAAGCGATCGAATGTAGAATCGTCGATTAGCACAAAAGGTTAAAGATCGCAGGAGCTCCCTCGCTAAAAGTTTCTATGGTTATTCGGTGACGCAGGGCTGAAACAACTTCCTTTATGCCCTCACGCGACGTATACCTTTCGCTTCGATTCTCAGACGTTCAAACGAAGCGAGAAAAATTCGAATATATTATGCAAGGAGTTATATCGTAAAATTGTTTACAAGTACAAAACGTAAAGATCGCAGGAGCTTCCTCGCTAAAAGTTGGCTGTGATTATGCAGTTACCTAGGGCTGAAACGAATTCCCCTAGGCCCTACGTCCGACGCATACAATTCGCGTCGATTCTCAGACATTCCAACGTTCAAACAAAGCTAAGAGAATGCGAAAATTTCATGCTAAAAGCACTCAAAGTTCTATCGATCCTCGAACACATCCGGGAATCCGAGCACCGGTACGGCGATACGGCTGATGCTGTCTCACAGGTGTTAATATCCAGATGATCCAGGGCGATCTTGCGGAAAAAGGGTATAAAGTCTCATTCCTTCATATTTTCACATTATACCTGCGTCAGCGAGCAGGAAGAAGACCGAAGTCGTCGGAAAGCAGCTACACATCGCGGCTACCGCGCACCGAACAAACTCGCATTTGCCAGCTCTGGGCGCTGCCATCTTACCGGTGACGTCACGGCTCTTGTGAGGTCACGTGACGTGTGGTCACTTTTGCGTAAAAAATGGCGGCAACCGGGGGGTGCCACTTCCGAACTTCCGGTTTATCACTCTAAGCCCCTCTACCTCGTTGAGAAAGAGCGACGATAATGGGGCTATGATCCGACACGCGAACCGGAGTCGGCGGATAAAGAACCGCGGTGCATGACATCAGCGCCGTGGTCAACCGACGCGGCACGTAAACACGATCTAAGCGGAAGCTGGTCCTGCCGTCGCTCCATGTGGATTGAAAACTGGCGCCATGAAGGGAAAGACCATGCATCCTCAAGTTCAAAATGACGCACCAGTCTCTGCAATTCGCGTGCATACCAAACTGTTCGTCCCATTCCCGGGCCCCGGATGTCTGTCATTGAGTCAAAAACGCAATTAAAATTTCCCACAATGAAGCAAGGACAAGCATCGAGTGGATGGACGTCGAGGTTGTTAAAAAGGAATGCGAAAAAGCGTGGTTCGCGGGGGCATAAACGTTAATAAGCCGTACTTTATGCGCTGAAAAACAAAATCAAAACGGATCACCCGACCTCTGTGTCAAACAAAGAGGAGCCATGACGCAGCAGTTCATGGTTCAAAACCACGATACCTACGCCGCACGAACGCTGCGATGCGAAAGAAAAAAAAAAAGACGTCACAGAAAAAGCAGCCTTAAATTCGGCAACCTCACGCCGGCTTGAAAATTTGTTTCCTGTTGGCAGAGGATATCGGCAGCTGCTTGTCTGGCAAAGTGTAATATCTCCGTCTGCTTCGCCCGGTTGCAAAAGCCGCGAACTTTAAAGGAAATAAATCGCAGACTAGCCCCCCCCCCCAAAAAAAAAAAAAAAAAAACAAAGAAAAAAAAAGAAACAGTATCTTGTAACATCTACTCACTAAACATCCTCAGCCGAGCTGAACGAGGTGTCACGTGAGGTCGGTCGCGACTTCTTGCGGCGACGACCAGCCTTGTCTCGGCTTCGAGGGGAAGGAGAGCCGCTGCTTGAGATGACGCGCTTGGCGTCTTGGGCCTGACCCCGGCGTGCGTCTGTCGGGTCCGAGTTGCCTGCGAGGTCCGAGGGCTCCGAGCTGTTGGTCGAGTCCTTGTTGCCTGCCGTCACTGGCGCCACCGAGGTACTGTACTTGGGTCACCCAGAGAAGAAATGGAGAGGTCCTCCGTCACAGGCGACTCCTCCTCCATGATGACGAGGCGCTCGCCGTCGCTAGAGACCTCAGGGTCCTCCGTCACCTCGCTCCACGGGGTGTAGGTGTCCACAGCAGACAGACTGGGTGCCGGTGCTGCCTGTTAGACGAGTTGCGTCTCGGGGGCCATCGCACCCGCCGCGTCCGGCAGCGGAGCCGGGGGCGATCGTCCCCCTGACAGCGCGGACTGGGAGTTCTCCGGGTCGACGTTGGCTTGGGGCTTGGTTAGGGCTGTGGGCGCTCCTGTCTGGGCGGCTGGGCGAGAGGGAGTCACCTCATGTGCTGTGGACAGCGCGGGAAAATCAGACGAGGCTGTCCCAGCGACCATAGACGAGTAGCTCCGCCGAGCCACGCAGTCCACAGTTGCGTGGGAGCCGCCGCACCGCCGGCAGTCGGACGTGCAACCCTCCGTGGCGTGTCCGAAAACAGCGCACCGGTCGCAGTGCTCTGTCGTGCAGTTGACGCGAATGTGTCCTTCCAGTCGGCACCGCCGGCATACCCGCTTGATGCCCGGGTAGTCGAAGGTCGCCCGGTGGCCTCCGATACGAAGGAAGTTCGGGACCGGGTCCGACTCCTTCATCTCGATTCTCACATATCTTGTCCCGGTCTTCACAGATGGTGTGCTGCGGTACGTTGCATGCGTGATTTCCAGGACCTACCCGTGAGCGGACAGGGCTTGGACCAGCAGGTCGTTGCGGACATAGGTGGGCAGGAACATGCAAGTGACGTTCGTCACCTGCGGTCCGGCCGGAACGATGGGGACTTGGGTAGAGGCGATGGTGACGACGCCGGCTTCGTTGAGCTTGGTGGCGGCGGAACGGCTGTTGATAACGATTTCAAAACTTTGCGCACCGAGGTGCTGCGCTGAATAGACTTCAGGAAGTCCGACAACGCCGGCGACCGCATGCATGGATGAGGTCATCCGGCCAGGCGCCCAAAGGCACGACAACGCCGAAGGCGAGCTTTCGGCGGGGGGAGTGCGGCGCTGACGCAGCAGCCATGACGATGCGTCTCTCAGAACGCAGAAGAAACGCACGACGGACCAGGGAACGGTGCCACCCCGTCTCCCCAGCGGACGCGCCGCGAAATACCACCGAAGTTAAATGCGCCTAGGTCGGGACGCGCTACCTGAAATCACCGCTGAGGCATGATTGTATAAAAACAATATTAGTTGTGCTGCAAAACCTTGCAAACTAAAAATTAAAGAAAAAACAAATAACATGACGCGTCCTTTATTTTGTACTAAACTCCAATAAAAGTTGCTACAAAAAGAGTTTTTTCCGTTGGTTTTTACGTTTCTAGTAACGTTGAAACGTACGTCTTCCGATTCAGTTACCAAAGCAGCCGTCTGGCGGCGCGTCGAGCGACGCCGGGCGAGTCGTGGTGAGTGAGGTGGGATACTGTTCGTGCGTGCAGCGTCTATGAGCAGTTTCGTAACTGAGCTAATCTAATAACGTTGATGCTGGGCTAAGGAACGTGTTCGGAGCACGCGCAGTATGTCTCTTCAACAGAATACGTGAGATGCCGCCAGGCGTCCGCCAGGCAGATTTTCCGGCGGAAAGCAAGATCGCTCTGGGACCAATTTTCAACGCCGGAAAAAGTTTTCGCTCGCCGCAAGGCAATCAGAACGCACGGTGGAAGTGGCGCTTTGCTGACGTCAGGATCCTGTCCGAGCAGACAGTATTGCAAATGGCGTCCACTTTGTCTGTGCCGTCTGTGCCTGTGGCTATACCAGTGTCAGCGGAGCTACTAATAGAAGCGGTGAAAAACCACGTCGAACTTTACGACAAGACGCATGCTCAATACGAAGACAATGATTATAAGGACGAGCTGTGGAAGCTAATTGGAACCGAATTGGGAACAAACGGTACGTACTGCGGTGCACACTGCACACACGCTGTTTATTTACTGCATTCTCGTGTTGCGAAGAGGATGTCGCGGATTCGCTCAGCACTGCGGCTGTTACCTATTTTACATCGTAGCTGTAAAGTGTCTGCGCTGCAAGAGAAAGATTGCGGGAGCATATTTTTGTAGCGCGGAGTCTTCCATGTATTCTCCCATAGGGCGGGCCGCCTCCAGGAACCCTGAGTACCACGACTCGCGCCGAGCTGCTCTGTCGGCCATGTTGTCGGCGAAACACGCGGATCAAAGGATTGCGCTACTCTGCTCCGGTAGGAGCTATGCGGTGCTCTAGCGGCAACAAATCTGAACGGCCCGATCTTTTTTCGGCGAGCGAGTCCAGTCGGCGGCGAGTGCGTATTTCCGCAAGTGTGAACCTAGCCATTAGTGATAAGCAACGGAAAGCTGTATAAGGAAATCTTTGCAGGGTGTTCTCCGGCTATTAAATATTATCGCTAGCCCTACTTTTCGCGGTACGTTTTTGTTCGTGATAGACCCTTTTCAAAATCCCATCAAGCAACATTGGCCGCAATGCTGGCGGCTGCCAACGTTGGCGGGGCCCTGAAGCCCTGAGTTTTACTGGCGACGATGGAAGGACGGAAGAGAAAAGGATTACAGTCACAAAGAGGCGATTATAAGGTTGGTGGAAATTATCTCAGTGAAAATTGAATGATGCACAACTATCTAGCACAACCATGGGGACGGGCGGGACAGACAAAAATTGGGATTCCTCCCGCGTGGCTCCGGCCCAAAGTCTCAACTCTGTCTCCCAGTGGGTCCAGTGCTGGGGTAACGCCGACAAGGCTTGACCAGAGGAAAATTGCGACTCCGTCGCCGGGGAGAAGAGGAGGGGGTGATGTTTTTTGTTGTTTTTGCGCGATCCCCAAAGGTCATCCTGGTGATGTCTCACACTGCCTGGTTATAGTTAGAGGGAGAAAATTGGCTTAGAAGGGTGGGGGGAATCATAAGTTTCTCTTTTAGACTTGGGCTAGGTGGCGCAAGCTTCCGCCCGTCACAAAGGGTATATAGCATTAACATCCATCTATTCATCCATCCTTGGACACGAAGCGTACGTTTGGATCCAAGGGCTCTCCGAACGCTGACGCAGCCGTCGTGTCCAATACGAGCTCAGAGTGCCTGCTTAAACAACAGCGGACTCGGTTAATTCGGGCAGTATAGAGATGGTCCGTACTAATAGAATTGAACACGTCCGTTTGGCGATTGATTCTGAGAAGCAATTTCAATTTCAATTTAAAATTTGAAAGCTGTTTAACTTACTTTCGCCACGGCTAAAAAACATATACTGGCACAATTCGCGCCGATTATCCTAGCTTACAGTGCTTCCGCGAACTTTCTGCTGAAATCGTTGGACCCTCTACCTTCCACACTCCCTCGTAAATCCGTGTGTAAGAATCGTTGTACTAGAAGGTAGGCCCTAGGTCAAACGATCCGCCCTTCGCCGAAGTCGTCGCTTCACGTAATCGACTTTCCCTGACTCAGTGGAGTACGCTTTTGTTTTTACTTCTGAATGTACATTTTTCAGCCGCTGCTTAGCCACAAGCGGACATGGGATACACCTATGAAAAGCTGACTGCCCGATGGATTCGCGAGGAAAACAAGAATAACAACAGTGCATTTCCGTCGGCAATAATATTTCTTTTACGATCTTGTTGCTATTATTTGCTCTCTCAAATCCATCCAGGGGTAGTACAGACTGAGGGACTTCTGAGCGTGTGGCCACTGAAATGCTACGGCGCAGTTCTTAAAAAGTTTTATCTTGAGCAGTATGTAAATTCTAGTAGTTTGTTGTATGTACAATCAGTGGCAATATTTACACCTACGAAAAGCTGACTGCCTGATGGATTCACGAGGGAGACAAAATAAAAAACTGCATTTCCGTCCACAATATTTTTTTTCTGTCGATCTCGTTGCTATTATTTGCTCTCTCGAATCCAACCAGGGGTAGTACAGACTGAGGGACTTCTGGGTTTCTGGCCACTGAAATGCAACTGCGTTCACGGTTCTTAAAGAGTTTTATCTTGAGCAGTATGCCAATTCTAATAGTTTGTTGTATGTACAGTCGCCGCGGGAGTTAATAGCTCCACGCGAGCGTGCGTTTTTTTCCGAGGGGCGCTTGACTGGTGGCTTTCGATAGAACTAGAGATGACGTCAGGGCGAGTCCATGCGAAGTGGACGGGGAAGCCGTCTCAATTCAAGGGAACCTTTGTTATCATCCGCACGTCCGCACGCCTGAGTGTAGTTCGAATGAAAAGGGAAGATGATTCTGCAGAAGTCAAGATCGCCGAGCACGAATGACACGGCAGTTTGAAAAGAGAGAAGGAAATACGTCGTATTTTCTAACTTCTGCAGAATCATCTCCCATTTTCATTCGACCTACGCTCACCCGCAGGCAGATGATAGCAACGGTTCCCTTGAATTGAGCGGCTTCCCCGTCCACTCCGCATGGACTTGGCCTGACGTCATCTTTAGTTTTATTGCAAGTCACCAGTCGAGCGCCCCTCGGAAATAAACGCGCGCTCGCGTGGAGCTATTAACTCCCGCGGCGACTGTACAATCTGTGGCAGTATTTGTCTCGAATTCTTTCTACGTCTCCATGGGAGATTTATTATGCTTAACCGCATTCCAATTTCCTCGTGTTCTTCCCTATAGACCATTTGCTGTCTTACCCAAGCATCAAGGAGAATGCAGGGATTGGTGTTCCACGCGCCACACGCGCACGCCTTTCCTGTATAAATGATTCGAAGTAAATAACCAAAAGAAAGCATTGACGAACGCGCGTGCAAGATGCCATTTGTTTTAGGTTTTTGCTTTGGAAAAGTTACTACTGCTGAGGCCAGCACGTGCGGCGCGTGGAACACCAATCCCTGCATTCATTCTCCTTGATGCTTGGGTAAGACAGCAATATGTCTATTGGAAAGACCAGTTCAAACTGGTACCAGTCTAAACTTGGTTATTGCTCCAGTTTGACCAGTTTCAAAATGGTTGAACTGGTCAAGATGGTTCGAACTTGTCACACTGGTTGACTGGTCATGGTTGTTGAACTGGTCATACCGGTTGGCTGGTCATGATGGTTCAACTGGTCACACTGGTTGGCTTGTCACGCTGGTTTGAAAAAATATTTTTGATTTGTTCACGCCACCACTGCGCTTCCGAAATCTTTATTATACACAAATGTAGACAGCACACTACAACAGCACACTAACCCGATCATTACTTCCGAGCTCTGCGTTTCCGTCTTTTATACTGGTCGGTTTGAACGTACTGAACTTCTCGGTGACCGCCTATGCAATAAAAATATTCCCAGCATGTTAATTATTTCCATCAATGTCATACCTCTGAGAGTTTTTGAACGGCTCAGGGGATGAATCTCTAGTAAAATGTAAACGTTTGATCATGCCGTAATTATTTGAAGGCCAATAAATAAAAAAGCCTATTTGCACACCCCTGCAAATAAAGTGAGGAAGAGTTGTCAATCTGGTAACCAGTTGGACCAAATAGGCCCATCTGGTGACCAGTTGGGTCAATCTGGCTACCAGTTGAACCAGTTCGGCCAGTCTGGGGACCAGTTCAACGTCTGGTGACCGGTTCGGCTAATCTGCTGATCAGTTCGGCCAACCTGGTGATCAGTCAAAAGGCAATCTGGTGACCAGTTAAATCATAATGGTTGCCAGTTAAAACAGTCTGGCTACCAGTTGCATCAGTTTGATTTCCTGTTAGACCAGTCTGACTAGTCCAAATACCAGTTTGACCAGTCCAAATACCAGTCTGACCAGTTAGATTTTCAAACTGGTCTTTCCAATAAGGTTAAGAGGTATTTTCTCATCTACGTCCCCAGAAGTGCCTACAAATTTAGATCTGAGTTTGACAGTTGGCTGCCTCCATCTTGTGCCGACACTCTTCATGACGGCAGAAAGCACTTCGTGCCCATCGTCCCCCTTTAATTTCTTTCGGTCCATCTTCAAAGTTCATCACATTACTAGCTTCCATGCATTCGAATGAGGACAATCCCATACTTAAACACGTTCATTTTCATCAAGAGCAGCGAGGGGGGGGGGGAACTGCCCAGGGAAAAAAACTGCTTTTATGGAACACGACGAGCCGTCGGTATCCCTACAGGGAAAGTCATAACACGATACTGTAAAACAATTAGAATCAATAAAATAAACGAACACTGCGCAATTCTATACGGTGCTAGGTGTGGTATCTTTGTTCAGTGAAGTAGCCTCAATTTCTAGGAATTAAATAGTTTAGAAAGTGCATTCTTAACTCTGATTAATCATCAAATAATAATAAGAAGAAGAAGAAAAATGTTTATAGCGTGTTCAATAATATTTATAAGAATAATAAGAATAATACATTCTATAACCAGAGACGGAGGTTTACAAGTTGGTTTACAAGACGTTTGTGTTTGTCCCTCATTGTAAACCTCCGTTTTGGGTTGTAAAATGTTTTTATAATAACCAGCTTGCATGCTTAGTCACGCTGTCTTCAATAATATTATTCATTGGGGATTTATTCAAAAACATCTATACAAAATGTTCTGGACAGAAAAGCAGACTTTTTGTCTGTGGGGCCAGCCAAACCTGCGAAACACCATACTATATATTTTTTAAATACTCTTCTGACACTAAGCGGATGTTTTTGCCACAGTGAATAAAACAAAACATACGCAAACCAAAGCTTTTGAATTGTTCTATTTAGTGAAAGCAACCCATAAACACATTACAAAAAACTCAGCCAAAAATTGGACGCTCGCGAAGGCACCATATTAGTGACCGCTGCGCCGAAGCAATTCATTCATAGCAGTACCACCTTCAACCAGCACGACTCAAAAATGAAGACGCATTTTAAAAGATCTATCACTTTTCCGCCCAGTTCTCGAGTCGAGGGGCCCAATGTTAAGGGCATCGGGGTGGGTAAAGTGGCCTCGCGCGTAGAACCTCAGCAGTGGCCGGCTAAGGACGTTGAACTGCGCTTGTAAGGTGGTCCCCGGCCGACGCGATTGTTACGGAAGGACGGGAACTTCCATACTCCGTTCACCCCTAAGCTGACAGTGTGCTGGAAGCTACGTACTCGATGGACCTGCCACACGTATGTTTCGCCCCGTGATCCCTCTTCCGTCCATAGCCTCGCGCTGAAAGAAGGGGGATGGGTCAGGTGATGAAAGGGACGCGGTTCGATTGGTGCGGAGAGTGCCTCAGCTCCCACCGCACTGTCAGTTTAGGTGTGAATAAAGTATGGTGCCACTAAGATGCCGAGGTCGATGGCGCCCCCCTCCCCCCCCTCTTGCCGGGGCCCCTTTTCCCCAAATTCGGCGAGATTCCAGGAAGGAGGCCATGGATATCAGGGGCCCGTCCCTCTGTCTGTCTGGTCGTTACTCTGCTTTCATCCAGACCATAACCTCCGGTTCCCTGAGAACCAGTCTTGAAGCGCAGAAATCGCAGCATATATACAGAGGCAGACGAACAACGGGGCATGGGGGAGTATGAGCGCGCATTTGTTGCGTGACGTTGTCTTAGCTGGCTTTTGGTTTTGTTTCTACCTTTGGGAAAAATAACGAGCCTGGAACGAGTGAAAAACGAGCCAGATGAAAGAAAAGCTGTTTGTCGGTGTTGCCGAAACGTTCGATAAATCAGAAAAGAAAAAACTAACGCTTATTTATTGCGTAGAGAGCTTCTTCTTTTTTTAGGTGATTTAAATATTGGGCTTAAATATGTGTTCCCAGAGCCTGTTCTTTTTATTTGCCAATGGGACTCGCAAATTTGACTAATGTTGAGTGCAAACAATATTTCAGTGGAGATTTTTAAAAGGTTGCAGTCGTATGACTGAGTTGTATGGCGAATTCTAGAGTTACGAGACAGTCTCTACCTTGGGCAAGTCCTGATCACGTTAAAGTTTGAACTACACAGAATTTCAAATTAGTATATCTATCTTGTCATGATTTGCATCTTGGACCAAGCAAAGTCGCCAGTGCTCATGATGCCGATAAGTATAAGCGAGAATATTACAAATTAAAACGTAAATAATCTTCGTCAAAAAGACAAAAACGAAGCTTTAAAATTTTTTTGAAGGTACCTGCGTGCTTCCTCGCGTCAATGCCCCGATGGAAAACGCGTAGAGACAATCTCTACGATTTATATGGGAATAATCGAGCAGATTCTAGAGCTTAACACTAAGAAAAGCCCGTACGTCTACTTTCCCGCACAACACTCGGAGAGTTAATCACCGCAACTTACGGAGGCAGCTCGGCGAATGACGATGCCGAAACAGATGTTTCGACCAAAAAACGCAGTCTGAGTTGTGACAGCAAGCAATGCAAAACGTCACGCTTGCATTGTTTAATGTCACAACTCCGACTGCATTTTTTGTCTAAAGATATGTTTCGGCATCGTCATCCACCGAGCTGTTTCGTAAGCTGCGGTGATTGACTTTCCGAGTGTTGTGCGGGAAAGTGGACGCACAAACCTTTTTTAGAGTGCATAGCTCATATTGCGGTATTTGTATACTGCACCGCCGTGTACTCCGAATACCGCTCCTTGGCCCATCTTTAATCGGTTCAACCAATGAGAAGGGCAGTCGATATTACGCAAGAATAACCATCGAATCCCAGCGAGGAAAGCGGGACGCATTTCTGTCACTGAGACTGTCTGCACTGATGAGCGGCGATACTACCTCGTATTTCTCATTGGTGGAACCGAACTAACGCATAAAAGACCACTATTTGTTGTTTTTTATCGAGTGTGTATATCGCGAGGCATATTATAAATGCGGGTCGACAAATGCCAATATTTGTCAAAAATTTTTGATTCCCGGTCCAATGGTGATTTCTCACCTTTGCATCTTATATTATATAAAGAAAAATAATAAACGGCAGTTAATATCGCGATATTAGTCCAAAAACGCATTTGAAGACATCTAGGCAACCCAGAGCGGCATAAATTCGAGTCATTTTCTGCACGTGGTTCTTCAAATTCTGAAGACGGCAGACATTATATTTACATTGATAATTAGACCTAGTCGTCTCTTCTCCATCGCAGTATTTTGTAGCTTTAAATTTTCACAAAAAGTTATTATAAAAAAAATTTCCCGCAAAGGAGTATTGTTACACATCTACAATAACATTCAAGCGCGTTTTTGTTTTGTTTTTTCTTGATGGGTCGGGGCATGTTTACAACTTGAGCACAATAATTTTTGTCCTTATTATTGCCCCGTAACAACCAAATATGTCACGCATGTACTTTAGAATATGTAGAATGTAAGTGTATATGTTTGGTTAGAATGCCTTTTTTTATGAAATGTTGCGGAAACTTTTGTTAGCCCTTCAAAAATGGCGGTTTACGATATCTAATTAAACAGAAAAAATATGCGCGAGAGCTAGTTTAGTTTAATATGTCATCACAATTGAGTGGTTCGAAAGAAGCGAATTAAAAAATTTTACCAGGCTCTTTTAAGCGCGTAGCTACGCCCTACGTGTGCGCACGAACATGATCTTTTCTGCACGCGCACTGTGTCCAATACATAAATAACTAGCTATTTGAGGCGATGTGTTTTGGTGGCGCCCTCCTGTGGTTCCCTCTCGTGACGTCATTACCTTGCGAACAACAAGTGCGATAGTGTTTGCAAATGAGCACGACTGGCAATCTTGAAATCATTGCGCTCTAAAACCGACACTGCCAACACCGTCAAAATTGAAGTTCTTATATTCCTCTTATTTCCGTCCATGAGAAATCCTTTTTTTACGTCATTGTCAGCATTCGGCCAATCGTGGAAGGTCGACCACAGCGACGCTTTCGATCGCGCACGTCGCCAATAAAACATAACGAACTAGCTTCAGCTAATGACCTAGCGCCATATTCATAGAGAGGAGATCGATCACTATAGGCTGCGAAACCTTCATTTAGTTATCGCAAATAATAACCTTAAGAAAACTTTTCCCGCTTCGACCGACAGCTGCCGTCGATATATGATCCGATGAAGGCAATCAAAAAGCGCCAAAAGATCATCGTCAAAGCGCCTTTGCTACCGCCAACGAAACCAATCACGATCAGTCAATGCTCTGCCACCCTCCACTTACCTAAACGTTTGCTGTTGCGGCCGCTTTTTTTAGTATTGTTGCTATTATTATTGCTGTGGCTGTTAATGTTGAGGCCGTTGTCATTGTCCTTGTTATTATTGCTGCTGTTATCGTTTTTCATCTTGATGTATTTGTCGGTATTATGGTTGATTTTTATCATTCGCCGTGCCCGATAGTGAACCAGCACGAATAAAATTGACACCAAAAATTTCAAAAGTCAAAAATGATTTTTGTTTTGTTTTAATCTCCGCAATTCTGTGTTGAAGTTTTCCTTTCAAGTATTCGTCTTCGGTGTTTAGCTGTCCATAGAAATCATTTTATAGATTCAATTTTTTTAAATTACTAAACATGTTTCTCGGACGGCTCTTTGATTCTCGAATATTTTGTGAATTTCAGGCACGTATCCCAGGGGAAGGGGGAAGCAAGACAATCCTGTGCAGCCGATTTTATGACCGGCGGCCTGAAGGAAAAAACAACACCATATCCTCAGCCGCAAATTTTCTTTAAGAGTCGGGCCCTTTGAGGTTGTGTTTATGCACAAATCAAGGCACGCATAAATACTTTGTCAAGGACCCTTTACAAGGAGCATAATGGGGAGCCCAGTGACGCCTCTGCATGCTTGATAACTTGGTAATGTACTTCAGAGGAGTTTGCCGCTACACTTGAGAATGTCAAGCAATAAAATTTCCATTCACTTTACGCATCTCCGTAATTTTTCAAGAAACCCCCCACTCCCACTTCGCCGCCACCCAGAAACAAAAACAAGAAAGAAGAGACAGAATTAACACCACATTCACTGAGAAACAAAAGTCGTGTACGCATCTCCAACGATTCGGATACGCTATAATATATTAAAATTCAGCGCACGTTTCGTCGAACAGCGAACGTGCTCATCCGAGATAACACAACGAATTCTGTTCACGATACGAGATTCGTGTGTGTGTGCCGGACAGTGAGTTGGAAAACAAATCATGTAAAAGGCATTTGTGTTCTTTCCGGTGCCTCTCTCTTCGCATTATCAGGACAGTATATTCGCGACTCCAATTCACTAGGTGGCGCCGCTCGTTTTCCACAATGGCAAAGTGTGTGCAAAATGAGCAAAAAAAAAACGCGCGTTGCGGTTTACGCGTTGACGCCGGCGTTGAAAAAGAAGCATACACACAGCGCTACCCGAAGTCGGCGTCTTCTCGGGGAACCTCGCGTTTTTCGAGAGAACACGGAATCTTTTTATTCGTCTGCTTCGTACGATTGTTGTTGCCCTGCCTTTTTTTTTTGGGGGGGGGGGGAGGGAGGGGAGGGGGTTGTGTGGATATTTATACAGCGTATAGCTGGTCAGCCATTTCAAGTTTTGCGACGAGTCACTCGCTGATGAGCAATTTAGCGAATGCAGTACAACCGCTGGCCAGGGGTCTTTAACCTGCACCACGCAGTAGTGATACACGACTGCACGCCGGTACGATGCTCCTCCAGATCGAAACGGGCAGGGGTGGGGATTGCACTCAGGGTCCCTGGGTTCTGCAGCGCGAGCTTTCGCTCCACGTGCCACGAGCTGGTGTGCGCTAGTTCACTCGGCCACTGATCCCCCCGCCTTGTCTTCGCGATTGCATATGCGCTTTGAGACAACCGTCTTCACTGAATGGGTAACGGCGATGATTACATATACATTTACACTTCGACTGTATGGAGCATATGCGAAAAGCACTGAATCGAGCGGGCAGCTTCAGAAGGTGCTCTTTTTCCGCGTTTTTGTCCAAACAAAGCACAGTGCTACGCCCGCGCGTCCGTACCTTTAACACTGCACATAGCTTTTGCGGTAGTGTTTCCGAAGAACTGTTGTATTCCGTAATGGCGGCGTGCACACAAGAAGAAGAAGAGGTTTATTTAGAAAGACAGAGAGGTCGCTCCATGCAGTTTGCATTAACCCGTTTCTCTGTGCTGGCACAGAGAATGCACAAGACACATTGGGAGTGATCGCTCCCGCACAATCGGAGGTCGGAACACACTGCGAACTTCGGCGGCGGCTTTCGCGCAAACGATGAAGAGTTGTTTCACGGCGTCGTACACACACATAAAACACTGCTCACAGTAAGGTGTTTCAGTTGGATTGCTTCTCACTAGGCTGAAATGCTTCCAGCCACGTTTGGCGAGAGCACGAATCCCCCAACCCCTCTGCCTTTCGCCTTCCTTGCGGATCGAAAATAAAAACAGCGAAAACATGTCCTAACCGGAAAAAGGTGACACGTCATGTCCGGTCGCTCGCTGATTGGCTCAAGCGCGCGCGTCGAGGGAAAAATTGGGTCCAGACTCCGGAGAAGTCGTCTCCCTGCGTCGTCCTCCTCGGCGCGCGATTTGTCTTCAATACAAATATAAGCAAAAATTTCACCCCACGACGCGCCTTTTTCCGCGGTTTGAATGCACCTTTGAGAATCGGAAATGCGAGCCTTTCTGTCTAGTGTGACGGCTTCACTGAGCGGCACAAATTATTCCCACTTATACAAGTAAGCTAGGGTGTTACGAGCGCAAGTCACCCATTTACCCTGAAAGCACAAAAACAGTGTTTAGCGTAACATATACGCCAGGAGGCACGTTTTAATTCTTGAACGAAACTAAAACTAGCCTCTATTTTGGATGCAATTTCTCGGTATAGGTGTCAATTTCGGATTCTTTCATAACACAAGATGTGTCTCACCGCGTGGTTATTGAGCTAAAGAGGTTGTTCGCGCAAATTTTATTTTTGTGACATAAGTGTCCGATTTAGACACTTCAAACTATTTTGGAGAGTTCAATGTTCCTTTAATTGAGCCGGATACATCATACAAAAGACTGTCTCCAAACACGTGTCCCCGCAATATCGCTGGTTCGAATGCCGCGTGCCAAGTTTCTCCTTGAACTCATTGCCATGCTGCATTCGAAGCGCGAATCTCGCGGTGACTCACATTCGAATCTGTATGCAAACTGTCTTTTCTATAGATGTAACCCCGGCTTTAAAGACGGGGTCTATCATACACCTTAGAGGTAACATAGATAGAATATTGTATTTGTTGAAAAAATCAGTGCCGATATTTGTGTGTTCTTGCTGCTTTTTCTCGCTTATATAATGGCCGTGTGAAATAATGAACTGCGGATCTTTTAATAGGTTTGGGCATATTTAGAATGATTAATTGCTTTAACATTATTCCCAAGCTCAAGAAAAACAAAAAGTATCAAAATTTTACAAACTATCGCCACGAGTGATGGACTTAGGATATGTTCGCAAAACGTATAAATTAAGAAACGGTGTTCTCAATACAGTAACCCAAAGACGAAATCCGAGTCGGACAACATAAATCTGTGCGTTCTTTAAAGCAACGCGTGACGCATAGGGCTTTATATTACATCCAATCTTTGACTGTTTGTCTATCTTGATACGATGTCAGATATGCTAAAAAGAAAGCAAAACTAAACCTTTCTGGAAAGACTATTATAGTTAAATGGCGAATTTTTGTGACCGTGGCGTTTATTTGGGGCTTAGATTGCCGCAATTCGTTTTAATAATATTAAGAATGAAGATATTTAAATACGTCGTTTTTCAAGCTCTAATATAATTTGTTGCTTATGATCTTATTTCAAATGCGCGAACAAGTATGGCAATCAAAAATGTGAAGAGTCTCATCACAGGGGCCAATTGCAGCATTTTTAATTGACAAGTCGTAACATAAAAATAGTCTAAAATCAATGAAAACATTCTAGCAAATTTGAGAAATCCACGTAAAATCACTTTAATTGTGGGCAAAGCACATGGTGCTCTGAAAGTCGCAACTTTTCACAATCGGAAAAACTTCCAAAGTTGCCGCCAATCCTTCCAAACCAAATGCGCCCCCCCTTTCCCAAAGGAAAAAGAAAACAAAACTCTTTTTTTATTATTTATTTACCGTATTTAGTTTTTTCTTCACGCCGTCGTTTAGCCAATCTCAGGCTTTCCACTAATTCGATAGAACGCCTACTCGCTGAGGCCTGCTCATTGCAGCACGTTTCGTTGGCGTTGCAAAACTGGTGAAACAGTAGTGAGTTTTATTGCCGTGTGGTCGCATTAGCGTTGCTTGTTCCACACTGCGTGTGCACGAAGTCCGAAATTGCGGGTTTGGACTCGCATGGCGACACGCGCATGCGCGTGGACCACGCAATCCTAACGCAAACGAACAGCGCTTGCGTTTGCTGGTCCACGCCTTACTAAAACCCTCTAATAGGATACAATGTCATACCGGCTGCAGCATTCATTGGGACAGTGAATGAAGAGTGTTGTTTGCATTCGGAAATAACAATTGGCGTGCCATGATCGCGAGCAGTTATGCCGTGCGCGCTGAGTGGGAGAAGCGGGGGACCCTCACTAGAGCGCTTCCGGTTTCCGCCGCGGGAGGGCGGAGCAACGAGGCTGGAGACGCGAATAGACCGGCGTCGCCGGCTGCATGCTCTGTAAGCAACCGACCTGACAGTCAATCACTAACCAAACGCAGCCACGAATTTTTCCCTAACATTTTTATTTGCAAGCTAGGCACCTTGTCGTTTTGAAGTATCGAATCCCGTTCGCTACTGGTTGAGAATGCTGACTTTCTTTATGCAGAACGATTAAAAACAAAAACAATAAAGTAATTTGAAACAGTCTCGACCGTCAGAGTCAAATGTCAGCGTGTGATTTTGTTTACCCATTGTTTTCTATGATTGTGTGGCTATTCGTTCGTGTTTACAGAGCTGGAATCAACAATACTGATGCGTAGCACGGATAAGTCTTGGAGCGTTATCTCTCATAGCCGGTGGCAGGATGCGAGTAACGCAGAGTCTAGCGTTACTTAGGTCGGAACCCGAAATAAAAATTCAAGTAACGTCCGACGTAACTTTACCCCTAAGGTTTTGAGTTACGTCCGACGTAACCCGATATGAAAATTAAAGTTACGTCCGACATAACCCAATATTAAAATTAAAGTTACCTCCGACCTAACTCGAAATAAAGAGTAAAGTAACGTCCGACGGAATCCAAAATAAAATTTAAAGTTACGTCCTGTGTAACCTACGCAGCCTACGCATATGTTTCGCTTTACGGCCGATACATGACGTAAGTAAAATATGAATGTTTACTGCGTTACGTCCGATAAAGGATTCGTGAATTGATTAAAATCTCAAATTTATTCGTACGTTCAGCTTTGTTGAGAGGGAAGAAAAAAGCGAGAAAGAAAAAAATAATAATGGAACGGGCATCTAGCTGTACCTGGAGGTACAGATGGAGTCGCGATTTTAATCAATTAACGAATGCTGCATCGGACGTAATGTAGTAATAATTCACGATATCTTTGTGTTTACTTCATGTATCGGCCGTAAAAGCGTAACATTCCATAGGGGGGCCTAGTTTACACAGGACGTAACTTTCATTTTAATTTCGAGTTCCGTCGGACATAACTTTAGTTTTTATTTCCAGTGACGTTGGACCTAACTTTAATTTTCACATTGGATTACGTCGGACGTAACTCGAAACCTTGGGGTAAAGTTACGTTAAAAACGTTACGTTAAAGTTACGCGGTTAAAAACGTTATACGTAAAGAATAAAATACGTGCGCTATGAAAGGTGTTTCTTTTTATTATATTTACTATACTGGGCAGCGTTTACCGGGCACCTGCGCTCTGGCTTCAAGCCATTTTCAAAGATTTCGTGGGTGCGGGATATGTTTTGAACGCAGAACAAGCAACTTCGCACATATGCATGAGCAGAGAGAATAAAGCATTACTTATTGCTTGCAAATCGGACTATATTACTTGGCCTTCCCTTCATGCTAATCGTCTACACGCACAAGGAGTTACTGATCCAGAGTTACTGCATTGTTCTTGCCGTCTCCATTGGTTTTTCAGATCGACTTTTGTACGTATACATCCCCGTGCAGAAAAGCGCCGACCGTGTTCGCGCTATATTGCCGCGCGCGCAGCTGACCAAGTAGGCACGCGCGCCCATTGCCTAACGGTCATCGCGCTTGCCTTCAGCGCACAAGGCCAGGGTTCGATTCCTAGCCGCGGCTACCCATTTTTGTTGACTCTGTAATGTGATGTTCTGTTAAATTCGAGAACCGTCTTGCTGATTCGAGGTTAGAATGTTCCACGCACCGAACCTTCTACGCCGAATGTTCCATAAGCCCACGCGTGTACAAAAGCTGCTCCGCGTGTCGAGCCGGAGTCAGTCTCGCCCCAGCGCTCGATCCTGCGGTTTCGCCGACATCGACGCCCGCGACGCTCTGCTGTTTTCTTCTGTTTCCCTTTTTGTTTTTGGCACAAGTTCGCCCCATTAAACGTATAGTTTACTTCAGTTTTCGTCGCCTCATCAAAAACTGACACATATTTTCATTTACAAGATTTAGAAATGTTGCAAGTTATTTAATATGTTATAATTATTTGTAATATTTCTATTATAATCAAGCTCAGGGGAAAAAATGTACCCGCTTTTTTTTTTTGTGGGAAAAGTATTACCGGAAGTTAAGTTTTGACTGGTTGCTGTCTGCTTTAATTTAGCCTCCAGTTCATGATTACAAAGGGTCACAGTGTTTGCGGGAAGTTAAATGCCTACTTCTATAATTTTAGTGACGAGGAGCGGGTTTCTTTAAGAAATGCCGGCTTTTCCGCATGCAATAATTTTCGCATTACTGCTTTTCTTGGTAGGGATACGGAGTCTGCCCATCGGCAGGTGACCCTCTGCCGGAAGCGAAAGGTGCGCATACAGAGACCCAGCACTCCGATAACTTTTGTTCCCAGCAAACGCGTGTACGGACCGAATCACTGACATCACAAATATAGGTCGATCACATGAAGCAAATATGATTTTTCAGCAGTGTTCTTCAACGAAATAAACAGTGAGCTGATCGTCCCAATTCTTATTTTCAAACCAATAACCATATCATGATTCATATTGTGTTACCGCATATAGTGTACTATTGCTCAAAATATACCGATATAACCATAATATTTTGAGTGTATTTGTCCACAAAGTCGTGCTTGTGTTTTTGTTGTTTTTTTGTCTTTTTACTAACAATTTTTAATATTAGAACAAGAAAGTAGAGGCCAACAGCGACTGCTCGCAGTTAACTTGCGTTTTCGTGCGCCGTCTGCAAAAATTTCTCAAGTCAGAGCGCTTCAAACAATACCTTCTGCTGTAGAGCGCAGCACCCGCTTTTCCTCTGCCGCCAACCAGCAGAACGCCACCCGTTCACCGGCGCCTCTCTGTCTGAATCGGCGAGCGAGCGAGCTCCGGACTATCCCAACCCAGCTTCCTTTTTTTTCTTAAACGTAACGAAGAAAACGGCCAACCAAACGCTAGTTGCACAAACCGGGCTATCAAATTGCGCCAAGCAGCGAGCGTCGACCCCACTTCCCAGGAGATGCCGCGAGAAATCGCAAATACCCGCGCGACTCCTCACAAGTTCTATACGCCTTCGACCGAAATCAGGCCTCACAGAAAACTCATCGTATCGCACAAGGCCCACACACAAACGCAAGCGCTTCATTTGAGCTCAGAACCCTCACAAACGGATTCCCCTCACTGCCCTCACGTACTCACGGTCCTCACGCCTCTCACTCAATCATAACCCTCGCGCACTCACCGCCCTCGCGATCGTCACGCCTCCCACGCACTCAGGCCCCTCACTCATTCACCGCCTTAACGCACTCACGGTCCTCACATTCCTCACGCACTCATGATCCTCAGAACCCTCACGGCCCTCACGCCGTCACACCCCTCACGATCGTCACTCACCCTCACACTCATGAATTTTTCGGGTTCAGAAACTCACTCACACTGACCTCACCTGTGAAGATGAGGGTGAGTGAGGGCCCTCATGAGTAAGGTTTGCCGAGGTGTGGGTGTGACACACAGATTTTTACTCCACTCCACATTCCTCTCTCCCTCCCTTTGCCAATCCCTCTCCTCAACCTGGTACAATGTCCTCCCCCTCCTTTTCTCCCATCCCCTCCCTCCTTTCTCTTTCACTCCCCTCCCTTCCCCACACCCTTCCTGCTCACATAACAAACCCTTTCCGTATCCCCAAATTGATAAAAATATACTTTCTTCACGCCTGGAACAACTGTTCAAGGACTACAATCGCTCCCAAAAGCTACATTTCATGCATTATAGAACATTCAATGTAAAAAAAGCTGTCTTTTTTTTTTTAGTTTTTATTGCTATGAAGCATTTATTCGTCTGCTTTCCTGCATTGCATGGGCAAAGCCTATACTATAGTCATAGAAAGTACCCCGTTCTTCATATTTTATGTGTAATCAACTAGTAAAATCGGGAAAATAGCAGTATTCAGTCGTGGAAATGGAGCGTGCTGGTTAAGTTACGGTGTTTGAGGAGAATAACATAGAGGACGAAAACAGGACGACACGTTCCTCATGCAGATTTCGCAAACTTCATATTAATCGAAGCTCGAGATCTTCACGGTAGTCTATCTTTGCGTGTATTATATGTCGACTAGACGCCCAACGAACCTTTGGCAGTTCCACTTTTGTGTGTCTGTGGCTTCCAGGTTAACTTTGTAAAACAGCAAATGTACGCGTCCCTTCCAAATATTTTTACGAGTCATATAGGAAGTTGTATGGTGAAGACTCGCGACTTCAGGGGACTTAGAGGACCGACAACACTGAAGTCACTGACTTCTGTATTGTTCATAATTTTAATTGTTTCAGTTTTGGGTCTGCATTGTAGACCTTTACCAACTCGTCCGCTTATTACAAATTAACCACTTTAGTAGCTATAGTCGTAGTGCTATCAGCAACGATATTTATTTGGCAAAATATTCTCACCATATTAATTAACCATGTTGAATTAACCTGAGACTGGGTTAGAGAAGAAACATCAAAACGTAGAAGGGAAAGAAAATAGACAGGACGACGTACGTCTGAAACTCAGCTAACTGGTTTATTTAGTCCACCTCCTTATATAGTATCAATCTCAAGGTCATCTCCACCAACACAAAACACAAAGGGACGAAGTCTATACAGTTCAAGCGCCACAGTCTTCACCACACAATGCAAAAACGTTCACAACGTTGCATTGTGTGGTGAAGACTGTGGCACGTTGAACTGCATAGACTTCGTCCTTTGTGTTTTGTGTTGGTGAAGAACCTTGAGATTGCCATATATAGGGAGGTGGACTAAATAAACCAGTTAGCTGAGTTTCAGACGTCGTCCTGTCTATTTTCTTCCCTTCTACGTTTTGATGTTTCTTCTACCCCAGTCTCAGGTTAATTCAACATGGTTAATATTCACCAGCTCGCCTGCACCCTCACGATTTTTTATATTAATTAAATCTGTAGAAAAAATGAAAGACGTATAAACGCCCTGTAAAGCCGAATTAGAGCGCAGCTCTTTAGGAGGTGGAGGGAAGGGTACTCAGGGGAGGGTATACCCATCCTCTTTCCTTCTCACCCCTCATCCTCCCTGCTACTCCTCCTCCCCTCCTCCTTTCTCTTCCTCATCCTCCTCCCCTCCACCTCCTCCTCCCCTCTCTCCTCCTAATCCCTCTTCCTCCCCTTTCTCCTTCGCCTCTTCCCCTCCCTCCTCTCCTCCCACTCGTCTTCCTCCTCCCCTCTCCTCCTCCCTCCTCCGCCTCCCCGCGCGTTGCATCATGGGACATTTCCCATAACGCACCGCGCGGTTACGCCGACGCCGACGGCGACGCCGCTCATGCCGGAAACGGGCGCCTAAGAGTTGCGCTCTAAAAAATGCATGCAGACCAGCCAATCGATAACAATTCCTCTAAAAGCGGCGCGGGGCAGGCTTCTAAATATAAACCGTTCCTGTCAAGTGGCAAAAGCAAAAATGTTAACCTCACTTAGAGAGATGATCGGCTATATAGTAGGGCTGGGCAATTGATCGATTAACCTTCCGATTAATCGATTAAAGCTTTAATCGCGATCAAATGTTTTAACCGGTTAATCGGTTTTTTAGTCGGTACTCAAAAAGAAGTCAACTGGACGCACGCATGGCTCTATCCTGGACGACCTGCCCGAACTAGGGGTGACTCATGCCCCCCCCCCCCCCCCTTAAGGAAAACGCTGCGTGGCATGTATCCGTTCGTTCTGTCCCGAGCGGTTTTCCGTCCCCAGTCAGGTGCTATGAGCAAGGTTCAATAGGACATTTGCTATATTATCCAAGCATCAAGGAGAATGCAGGGATTGATGTACCACGCGCCACACGCGCACGCCTTGCACCTATTGCCGCACTTTCGAAGTAAATAACCTAAATAAAGCGTTAACGAGCGCGCGTTGCAAGATGCCATTTGTTCTAGTTATTTGCGTTAGAAAGCGTACTCCTGTTGCACTCCAACACGTAGTAGGCGCCTGGAACACGTCAATCCCTGCATCTCCTTGATGCTTGGGTAATATAGCAAATGGTCTATTCTCGCGCTCGCGAAGCGTCACGTGTTCGAGGATATACATTACAGTTCTGCCGAGGCCAGACGAACAAGCCGGGCCCGCACGTGTGGAGGATCTATTACACATCCTGCCCAGGCAAGACAAACAAGCAGAAAAACCACTTGTTCCAGTATTCGGCCCGTAAAAATGGACGAGTTCACGAGTATGAAAGGCAATCTCGCTGGAAAGTTTGGGTTTAAAGTAAACTCCAGCGGTGAAGTTTTTAACTCGAAAGAAGTCCACAGCATCATCTGCAAAAAGCCGTTTTCATACAGTGGAAGCGTAAGTTCGCTTCAGTATCGCCTACGAGCGAAGCACCCATGTAGCTGCAGCAAGGACCATCCGCCAAAACGCAGACAACAATCAACGACTTCTCATCGAGGCCTCCTTTCTCTGAAAAAAGAAGAAAGCATCGCCCAAGCCCTGACTTCTTGTCTTCCTGTCGGAGAATATGGACAAACTTCTTTGTCTTCGGAGCTAGAGCAAAAATATCTGAGTCTTTGAATCGTTGAACTACATGTATCAAATGTCCTTTGCGCCGTGTAACAGAGAGTAAAATAAGTCTTCAAAGGCAAGACGAGTTGTTGCATTCTTTTTAATATATTATTTATAAAAATCAACGCAACCGATTAATCGATTAATTAATCGATTAAAGGGTGGCGATTAATCGGGTTAAAATTTTTAATCGACGCCCAGCCCTACTATATAGCAGAGATGGCAGTAATGACATTACTGTAATGGAATTACAGTAATTAAATTACTTTTGGAGTAATGAGTAATGTAATGAATTACTTTTCTAGGCTAGTAATTTAGTAATGTAATGAATTACTTTCAGCCAGTAATTTCGAGAAAATTACTCATTACTTTTGAAATTACTTTTGTCCTAAATTAGAAAGTTCGTTTGCAAGCTTTAAAAAGAAGAGAAAAATTACTTTGCATGGTGAAATGTTGTGAAAGAGCATCAGAGGAAATAAACGACGGCCACCTGAGCGCAAAGCCTGGTACTAAGAGCTGGACAGACGCACAAAGGATGGCTGGAAAGGTGAAGGAGAAAAGCTTACGTGTAGACATCGCTGGAAGGCAACGGCTTACGAACTCCAAGCACGACAGATTCACGGCGTCGCGTCATCACGACGATACTATACTTCGTTCATCCCAAAGCTGACAGTGCGATGGGAGCTGCAAGCTAACCAGAACCAATCAAACACCTACCTTTAATCACGTGTCCCGTCCTCTGCGCGTGGGTATGAACGAAAGCGTGGTTACGGGGTGAACGATAGACGTGTGACTGCTCCAACAAACACGTAGCTTCCACCGTTCATCCCTAAGCTGACAGTGCGTCAGCTTAGGGATGAGTGGCTCATATGCTACAAGGCCATGGGCACATCACCAATGAGTTAAACCATAATTTAAAACCTGAGAGGACAGGACAAACAGATCCCCAGCCTTGTACTTTCGTCAAACAAGGTTATACCGTAAGCTTTGACCATTGTGAACAACAAACGACGAGAATAAGTAGTTAATTCCAAATGCCTTGTCAAAGCCCCAGGACGTTTCGTGCTTCCTCGAGCCAAGCAGGTGCCGCTCGCGGTATGCCTCGCTGCCTTCCCTTGGAAAGTTTATTCGGGATTAAGCCTACAAGCAGGTATCGCACCCAGTTTGTTGGGAAAGTACACAATTTAGGAAGCCCGCGCCATTCCTCAACTGGCGACGCTTCTGCTTAGCAATTATCCAGGCCCTTTGTGTGACAATGCTCAAAAACTGGGGCTCCTCGGGTGTTTGGGAAAATTGCTCCTTGAAAGGAATGACCGAAACAACTTTTCTTGGCAATGCGGTAGAGGGTACAGGCACGCGTTCCCTCTCCCATTTTGAGCGCTGAATAAAGCTGTGCTGGCTGTGCGCGGGCTCTCCTCCTCTCCAGTGCATTGCCAAGAAAAGTTGTCGCCGAGTATAGTGCTCTTGGGAGAATAGAATTAGAATTCATCCGAGGCGGAAGGGAGACGTTTCACGTGACGATTCCTTATAAGAACGAGCTGCCATTGCCCGACTTAACAAACTGACACGGGCTACAACTTCTAAATCAGGAAGACGGAAACATATCACCCTTTTAGTAAGAACCTTCACCGTTGAATGAACAGCGAAACCGGTGAGTCGACTGTCTTTCTGAGTCACATCTAAAGCATCTATTCATCATGGTTAATACTTCTGTCGTGTGCGCTAGCAAAACCACTGTTTAGTATGGTTCACTTTGAGGAACATATGGTTGTTGCAGTGTAAACAGGAAGATCTGAGTTTTGGTACACATAGACCAACTCCGCTCTTTCACGCCACATCACTGCGGAGGTGCTGCTGTCGGCACTGCGCATGCGCAGCGAATCGCTTCTCCCGGATCTGGTTCCTGCACACGCGCTGTGTGGGCAAACGAGGGCTTGTTTTGTGAACACTGTGTTGGTGTTTGCGGTAAATAAAATAAGCACTAATTACTGCCTGAAGGTATTCAAAAGTAATGTCAAAGTAATTTCAAAGTAATTTCATTACTTTTGGAAAGTAATTGTAATGTAATGTCATTACCTTTCGTCTGCGGTAATTTGTAATGTAATTTAATTACTTTTTTCTAGTTTTCAGAAAAGTAATTAGTAATGTAATTTAATTACTTTTTGAAAGTAATTTTGCCATCTCTGCTATATAGACGAGAAAATTCAGAAGAATTATAATTTTATGGCAACCTCTTAGCCGTAGCAGCGAGCAACTGATCTGTTCGCCAGACACACCGAGATAAACATCTGTTGCCAATTGAGGACTAATTATTTTAACGCGCCGATCTCGCGGTTGTAAATCATTCTCCCTTTTTGTAGGTGTGTGCGCCAAATTTAATAGAGAGACAGGGACCTTGGCTGTTACGGCGAAGGCCCAACCCATCTCTTCTCTCGGCCTCAAAATGTCTATTCGTGAAAACTCAGAAAAAAAAAGCCTGCAAAAAACTGTCTGAAAAAAAAAGGAAACCGAAATATTTGATTGCTACAGTTCAGATGGAGACCTCCATCAGAACTGTAGCAATCAAATATTTCGCTTTTCTTTTTTCCGGACAGTTTTTTGCACAGTTCTTTATGAGCTTTCACGAAGAGACATTTGATAACGCGGGATGATAACGAACGCGGAGAAGTGCGAAGTTCCCTCCTGATTTACAACGTGTCGAACGGTGTGCAGGCACGCGCAGCCTACACAAAGAGCTTCGGCGTAAAACACGAGTGGGCGAACTAAAAGACTCCTCTCAGTTCCGCCGAATCGAGGGCCGCTCGACAGGGGAATCTCAAGCCTGACGCAGCGTGGCATCTCAATGCACGGGCAGTCGCAGACGCTGCGGAGATCGACGTTGCGGCGGTGTGCGCGACGCTTCAATTCAAGCGCGCACAAAGACGCGACATTTCCCGGAACGCCGGTGGCGGAACGGACACCTGCACGCGCCGCACTTGGCGACAGGCAACGCGCGACGCAGAGCCTCGGAAAAGGAACAGCGCGACGCTGATTTGCGGCGGCGCGGAGGGAGCCGCACCGGCCTCCTTCCGTGAAAGAAGCCTGAGCTCGGAGTCGATGCAAGTTCGGCCGATGAGGCCACCAAGGCTCGAGCGGGGGAGATGGCTCTTCGATACAGCCTACAGGCTATCATTCCTCTCTCTCGAGGAGGAGGGAGGGGCAAATAACTTTATTGGATTCAGGGTCACTTTGAGCTGGAAGACACGCTCTTTCACTTAAATCGTTCTTTTTCGTGTTTTTTTTTATTTCTTTTTTAGGCATGTTTATTTTTTGCCGAGAAGCTTTCCTATTTCTGGTCGTCGTCCCTACCAACATTAGACACTGTGCTGGCCGGAGGGTACTGCATGGCTGAATTTAGACCTATTTTTGTCACTAATTAGGTTACTTGCTAATTAACTTTTTTTTTTCTATTCCGACTCGCAACATTTTAAGCATCATTCTTTATATAAACATATTTAATGCGTTGAAGTGCGGCAGTATTCGTTCTGTTGTTTTATTATTTCGAGTGTTTATTATATTACTTTTGGTATATAAGTGCATTAATCTCAAGATTTTAATTACTTCTGATCGCGTGAACTCAATGCAAAATAAGAACAGCATTTTGTATCATCTCGAGAGCACATGGGTCTAGTGAGGCTTCACTGCTTCCACTGAAGCTCTTAAAGAGGAGCTTAGTCATTTAATGTTGACGACAATCTCTTAGTAATGCGAGTTAAAATCTTGTGTTAAATATTCACGCGGCAATGCTGAGGCTGTAACCCCTACTGCCGAGGAAGAGGAACCATAAACCAAGGGAGATTCTAACCCGCATTCCCCCTAAACAGTAGAAAAAAAAATTTTTTTCGAAAAGCACGAAAGGTTAGAATCGTGATTAATTTTGGCCATTAGAGTGATGAAACTGGACGTTTTCCCCCAAACACTGCATCTGTAATTGTTCCTCTAAGTGCAAGTTATTAAGAAGTTCAATATCGACGCCCAAACAAAGCGGTAAAAAAAATAATTGAGGACCGAATAGTGAAAACGCACAAGTTATTGATCTTAAAGAGACACTGACAGGGTATTCATGCTCGCCGAGCTTTTTAGTTATACGTGACATATGAGAACCCAACTACCCAGAACAATATTTGCGGCTCGAAATTCGGTTTTTTCTTGCCCGAAAACTGCCGATCGAGAACTGGCCGGTTTCAGTCGCGCTCACTCTCTTTTCCGTGGTCACGGGCCGTTTTCTAAGTTTTCAACGCGACCACCAAATTTAATCAAAGTCGTGGGTTATTGAAGGCACACAGTCAATGCTAAAAATAGAAGAAAAAAAACATGAAACCCATTTTTTTAGGCTTCCAAACAGCTGCAAACACGTTGATTAAAAAGAAGAAAAAAAGGTTGCACAGACAACCGGGAGCATTCTGTGCGTCCACTGCATAATTCTCAACATGGGGTCTTTTCGCGTTTCGTGGACTCAGGTGGCAGCGGACGACGGGCGTGGGACCTTTACTTCAGAAATGTTGTTCACGGTACCGGCGAATTCTGTCTTCCTTCGAAAGAGAAATTTTGGACCGACCAAAAGAATTGATATTTATCCCGTACGACACGCCCGACCAGCAAGCCGATTGCACGAAGACGTCGCCGAGCCGCCGTCCCTTCTTGTGGCTGAAGACATCGGTCGCTCAAACGTCAAGCACGAAGTGCGTATACACCGAGTTGCATACGACGCGTACGGTTTTTTACTTGGTGCGAATGTGGCCAATCCATGGTGCCGCCCGACTTCAAGCCGGGAGTGCATGTACTGGAGGGAAATCGGCAGCAAACTTTTCAACATACAGTTGACTGGATGCATAACTGTTTAGAAAAGGGTTCCATCAGTAGCTCAGTTGGAACGACGTCCGCTTCACACGATGCGGGCACGGGTCGATCCCTACTGTGGACGTACCATGTTATTTTTTCAAACATTTTGCGATGTTTATATATTTTTTTTTTTTACTATTATCACTGAAGAAGAAATTGTTGTGGACGATGCGTTGCTGAACTACATGGTCTGGGATTCCGTTTTCGACACCTCTGCCGCACAGTGCCACTTTCAGATGTGAGGCAACTCTTCACGCAACATCTTGGGAGCAGTGGCGTCACGAGGTCAGCGGCACCCGGGGCGGTAGCCCGCCGCGACCTTCCCGCTCTCGCGTGACCTGCCGACTCCCCCCCCCCCGCCTCGCATGGCCCGCCGCGACTCCCCCCCCCGGCCGCGGTCCCGCCACCCTGAGCGCGCAGGGCGGTCCGCCCCCCCCCCTTGTGACGCCCGTGGAGTATTCTTTTCGGAGCCAATCACGGGAATTCCCAACAGGCACTCACTACTAATTGCCAACACTTAAATGTACAAAACAACTCATCTTGAAGTACAGAACAGCGAGCGGCACAAACACAACTGCAAAGGAATCGCACGGCGAACGGATCTCGGAACGCATTTCGTCTGCTGCACCCGGAAAAGAAAAAAATTGCACGGTCGGGTGTAGCCACGTGACTTCCGCCACTCACTCTATCCTCTCCACTTCTCCGTTCAGTGCGGGAGTTTCGGTTTCAGTTTAGAGCAGTTGCGTTTTTTGGCTTTATTAAAAAAATACGTAACTCCGTAGCAAAATATTAATTGGATAGTATTCCGACACCATCATAAATCGCCTGGCAAAAAATTTGGGGGTGTCAGTGTCCCTTTAAACTTGTTAGTGTGAAGGTATCCTGTGGGAAAGCTTATTATGCGTTTGTGATTCCTCTGTTCCCAAAAACTTAAACAAAACAGTGTAAAAACCTACTTTGAAAACGACCGGGCACGCCAGCATGCCCTCTCTGTTAGAAATTCTCCATCGGGTAATCTAGCAATTCACTTTGATAGGTGTCAGTGTGCGCCTCATCTTCACGAGACAAAAATAGCTGGAAAACTGAACAACAAAGATGAGAGAGAATTGTTTGAGGCCTACTGCATTAGAGTAAAAGGCGAGGATAGCTGCGTAAGTGCACCGTCAGAGCACTTAACTGGGAAAGATTTGGCCTGTTTCTGTCAGGAGCCTGAATCTGTCCAAATAGTAAGTGTGTTTCAATAAACGTTCAGTTGTAAGTTAGCGCTTAGTCCTGTCTTCTATTCCTCGTGTCCTCGTTTTTAGGCGCTTTAAAAGTTAAACACGTAATCAATAGCCCACCAATCCATTTTACTGCAACTTCTCCCAGCTTTCATTTTTCTCTTTTTTTTTTTTGCAATAAAAGAAAATTTAATGTCAAAAAAGGAAAACGTAAAACGGGAGAATTCTAGTTTTTGCACCGAATTGTTTGCCTCCGAGAGTCACTGTCAGGCGACCCAACCACGAACGTTGGCTGTTGTCGAGTTGTTAGAGGTTTTACGCTTCCTGGACCTGCATTGATTCCAAAGTCGTATCCCAGTTTCCCGAACCGGTGACTCACTCCGTCGAGAGGGCGGAGGTGCGGCCGAGGTATGCACCCCCAGCATTGATCCGTGTTTCGGAGACTCCAACCGATCGAAGCTAGCGGACATGTTGAGAGGAGACAGCGTGGGTCACGCTCGAATCCCATCACCACGTCGAAAACAACGCGTTCTTTCTTCTTTCCTTTTCTAAAAAAAAAAAAAAAACTTTAGTTTTTTTTTTTTAATGAATGTGTAGAGCATTAAAGTTATGTGGAGCACGCAAGGAGCTCACAAGCATAATTTGGGATGAGATGAAGTCGCTATCTAGAACTGCGCCTGTACTTTGACAGCTGATGTTTGTGGTCCAGCGAGACTTGTTAACCTTTCCATTGTTATTTTTTATGGCGCTGGTGTTGCACCTTATGAATTGTATTTAAATTATAATTAATTTAGCCGAGAAAATACCCCGCATGCACGAAAGAATATTTCCATTCTGCATTCAAAGGGTGTTCAGGCAGTTTGTACTCCCAACAAAAAGAGCGGTAATTTTGTTTGCGACTTTTCCGTCCTCATGAACATTAGCCGCGGTGACGGAGGCAAGGGGGGCTTTGGTTTACTTTTGTTACAGCTTTTTGTTCCGTTACAAGACAAACGCGAAACTTGACTGTAAGTTACGCTGGAAACTGGCAACTATAGGTATGTACCAACATGCGTCGAATCTGTGGTGTTATTTTGTAAATATGGCGGTTATTTCTATGCTTATCGTTCAAATCGAAGTATCGTTTCTAAGGCACAAAAAATTAACGCGGTGAAGGGAACACTCGCAATAAATAAACCTCATCATAAAGAGCAATGAAATATAGCAGCCCGAGTTATGTGTGGAGGTTCACAGTCAGAGACGTATGTAGCAAATGTGCATAGTTATAGTGGACATGTCCGAATAGTCGCGGTTTGTTCTGCGACATCCCATTTTCAAGACTCGCGCAGTGAGCCGCCGAATTTCCTGAGCAGCTTCCCTCCCACCATTTGCATCCCCTTCCACAACCCACACCAAATTAAAAAAAAAAAATTGTCTGTGGGTTTGCGTTATAATATGTATCGGTGTTTTCATTGTTGGTTTGTCTTTGTTTATGCAAAGATGCGCGTTCTTTTTTTTTTCCAATTGGGACTTTTTTGTGCTTGTGAGGACGTCCTAAATAGTGCGAGTCATCATTGTTTCTTTACTGTGTTATGCGAAAAGTGTGCGAAGTTAAGAGATAGCCTTAAAGCATGTTATTAAATGAATAGAAATATAGACCGACACGCGGAACGGTTCTGTTTACCGACACGGCCGGAAGGCCGCGCATGCGCGGAAGCTGTGTGGGCAAAAGCGGTCAGGCTCTCCTTGTTTTCGCCATTGCGTTGTGTGGCGTGCGCTCGTTGTTAACATTGTAGGGACGCTTTTAGCTTTATTTGTGCATCGTATTTCCTGACAACGTATGTTGTATGTTATGCCCGACTATTTGAGCTCGCTACCCGAGCCTGAACGGCAGCGGTATCGAGAGAAACTGTGCGTGGACGGTGTTGCCTTCGACGATCCGTACGCCGTAAACAAGGCCTGCTGGAGTTCCGACGTGATGTTACTGCCACCGAAGTCGACGGCTCACGTCGTCGTTTCTTTAGTTTTTTCGCCAAGCCAGTTCACGGCCGACGCGGTGCAGGCGTACAAGTCTCTCGAGGCCTACGATTTCTTCGAGTCGGTTTCCGCACTGCCGGCGGGATCAGCAGACTGTGGGTCTGCGGAAGTGTATTTATTAATTGATTAAATACCCAAAGCGTCTTCAAGTCAAGGTATGATACTTTCCCTACCCTCATGACCACAAGGCATGACAGACGGTAACGCTTTGTCCGTTCTGCAGTCTTGGCGTTAACGCGTTACAAGTAATAGCGTTACCGGTAAAGCGTTACTTTTTTCAGCAACGTAGTAGCCTACTCGTTATTTTCTCGACACTATTTCAAGTGACGTAGTTACGTTACTCGTTACTACTTCCTTAAACTTTTTCCGCGTTTTTAGGCGTCCAGCCATGTGAATTTCTGAGTTTTTTCTCGTGAGTATTTAGGTGAAACCGTAAAAAGAGATAAAGTAATTATGTTCAGTTTCTGCATGAGCATAATGTTTCTTGATATATGAGCTTATGCCTACCTGTACCGTCAAAACAGTAAAACGTGTTAAATCATAATTTAAAAAGCAACGCAGAAGTAACGTGCGTTACTTTTTATCAGTAGCTGTAACGCGTTCTTTTTCTTGAGGTAATGTAGGTCGGTAACGCGTCTTTTATTCGCAAGTAGTGAGTAATGTATTTCATGACTTGTTTTCAGTAACGCCTACAACACTGTCGCTCTGTCGCCGATGTCCTTACTGCCTGGTAGCACGGGCGTAGCGAGACTCCGACGAGCAGCTGGCCGGTGCTTTGTGCGCGAACACCGTGGGAACAAAATCCGGGTGGTCTCGATCAGACGACTGTTTCCCTGCACATAAGTAAGCCTCGGGACGGAGATTGAAATGGAAGCCGCACTTGCCTTCAAGAAAGTGCTTGCCGCACAAACAGTCGTTTGCGCGAGGCGACCATTCTTTTCGATCCATGGATATTATCCATCTTCTGTGCCTCTCAGAGTCCGCGAAACTCGATCCGCTACTTTTGCTTTACCTTTCCGCGCACTTAACGGTTACACAGCTTGCTGCAGGCATGCTGAAATGCTATGACGCCCGCATGCGAAACGCGCGCTTTTCTGCCCACACCACCCGGCTCCGCCGCGATCGCAGCGCCGCCGCAGCTCCGTGACGTCAAGCCCGCGTGTCGGTCTATACGAGGTTCCCTTTATTGATGTAGGCTGTCTACATCACCCCTCCCCTTTTCCCCTTTCCCGCGCCCTCTTAAAACAAATTGCTTCAGGGTCGTTACAGTAGGTGAAAATCAATTCATTTTCAAGAGACAAGTTTCCGTTCATATATATATATATGTTGCGCTCCGTGCTATGATTTTATACGAGCAATCGAAGTCGTCAATCTTTCACTATACATTCAGCCAATCGAGGCCTGTCAAAAGAGTGAAATGTAATTATTGGAGGGTAAAGAAAACGAAGTACTTCCACTGCAGAGTTGGCAATAAATTAAGTTTATTTGACGGGTTTAGAACGAAATACAATGGGCTTTCTTTCAAATACACGATGACCATCGAAATATCTATTTGTCCCGTAATGTATTTCGAAGAAAAGATCATTCGAGTCAACATTATATTTTCTCCAGAGATCAAATGCACTTTTCTATTTGCGTCATCATATGCTATGTTGACACATTCTAAACCGACTTAAAAAACAATCAACACCAAAGAGAGACTGAGAGAAATACGAAACTGATGATCACAAAATATTTCACAAAACGCTCACTAAAAAAAAAAAGGAGGAGAGGGGGAGGGGGTGAGGGAGGGAGAATGTATGCGGATTAAGCGAAAGTTCATTTCCAGTTTAGTTTGATGGCGGGCTCAAAATAATTGTGAACCTTAGAGTTTCTAAGGATTGTTTTAAGTATTTTTTTTTCTTGTAAACAGCGTGAGAATGGAGCAGGATCTCAGGCCAGCACATTACCTTACTGCTACAAGTCGTGATAAATTTTGTTCCCTTATCTCGGACATTTCTGCCAGCAGTACCTAGATTGATTCACTGCTGTATTGTACTTTTGTATTGATGTGTGTGTGTTGTATGCGCATGATTTCATGTGATTGTGAAATATTGCTCCTATCTTGGTCCTGCATAGGACCGATAGTAGTCCAAATAAATAAATCCGTTGTAGAAAGAAGACATAAGTTATACGTAGGATCACGTGTTTTCGGTATTTACTTTTCTTTAAATTCGTCGGTTATTTATCGGTGTTTATTTGTTTCCCTTAGAATCGGCATGTTTCGGTGTCTGATTTCAATGCCGGAGAGAAATCGGTGTTATTCGGGCTTGTGCTGTAAAACGACTGTATATTACTGGAGAAAATATTATAATTTATAAGTTATAAAATCTCCAGTAATAAATTCTCCAGTAAGGCTGGTAAAGATGAGAGAATGGAATGGGGCAAGGAATTTGGTTTCGATAGAGAGGAACAACCCCAAGGACAGTTCAGAGCGGCTGTGTTCTGGGTACACGAAAAAAAAAAACTACTAAAGTAGAAAATATTTTTTCCGGAAAGCTGGCGTTTTTATTTCTTAAAATATCAGTTTAAATTTGAGATTTTTCAATTTTAACCGATTCAAAAAACGATTTCCTCGGGAGTTAATTTTCGGTGTTTATAGGTGTATATCGAAAACACGGAACTCTATAGTTATACGCCACCCTAAATACCACCACAGCTGACAGCGCAACCACTTTCTCAATTAAGTTGGCGGTAACTGCTGGTTGGAGTAAACTTCAGTAGTCACGAACGTGACGCAATTTTTACCGCCTTATCGAGCGACGAACGCGCTGCGCTCCGCCGTAAAGTTTTCACGCTGGATTCGGGGATTGGTCAAAGTTGGAATGGACTCTTGGCAACCCTAGTGTACTCAACTTTGAGAGCCTAAGCAGTGCGTGCTTTCCAGGCACTCACTAAAGAGCTTTTTATAATCTTTAGTTCCCCTCTTTCCCTCCCCCAAGTGTGAAGTAGCCATCCTGCCAATCTCCGCGGGATAGCCTCTACACCTTTCCAATAAACCAATTTTCTCTCTCTCTCTCTCTCTCTCTCTCTCTCTCTCTCTCATTTTCACTACACGCGACTACCAATCACGTTGCGTAAGAGCAAAATAGCGCGAGACCCTCACTGGGCATGTTCGAATACAGAACACTACGTGCCGTTTGTTTGGTTGGAGTAGCGGAATTCAAGGTGCAAGGAGGAGAAGAAATCATCGATCGCTCTCTTCCTTGCCGCGTGGCGACGCGCGCACTGCGCAGCTGCAACTAATCAGTGGAGGAAAGTGAAGGTATTAAAATGCTTTTGTTGTTGAAAAAAAGAAACAGTCGGTTGCCGCACGGCTGACAGGAAGAGAAAATTTAAACGTTTGACTGAGGCCCATTTTCTCCAGGTATGAAGACTACGGATCTGCGCAGTTGGAGTCGTCTTTCCGAATCGCCTGAAGGTTTTATCCAAGCTTGTAGGTCGTCTATTGTTCCAAGTGCTTCCTCCCTTTCTTTTCGGAAGTGTTTGCAGTCCCATAGAAGGTGGTCAATTTTGGGTGGCGTCTTGTCTCTGCAAAAGGTGCGTTCTGGTGGCTCTGGCGTAAATTTCTGGATCTTGTCTAATTCTATTTTGTTTCTTAATACTTCTTATTTATTTTTAGAAAGTGCGAATTTATGGCACTGCCAGTCCATACCCTTCTCAAGAGAACAGTTTGATATCTTCCCGAGTCCAGGGGGGATTGAATCTTGTTCTTAGGGATGTCTGTCTTGAAGTTGCTTCTTTAGTTGCCTCTTTGTCTCGTTTATGATGGCTGTTGGATCATATTCATGATTCCAATTGTTTGCCTCAATGGAGTATGTGCGATCTTGTTGAGATTGGTTCGCGTTGTCGGAAAGGATGGAACGACTATACTCTTTCGCCACTTTGTTAGCAATCTCATTTCCCTTGATTCCCATGTGTCCCGGGATCCAACGCAGGATAATTGTTGTATTTTCGTTCTTCTGTATCGTTATTGCCATCTGCAGTATTGTTCGTATCGTCAGGGTTACCACTCGGTGTAACTTTACATGCTCCGATGACACTCTGGTAAAGTATCGGTTATTATTTGTTTTCTTCTGTGCATTTCTGCCTGCGTGATTTATTCAGCCAGCAATGGCTTGCGCTTCTGCTTCTTCCGGAATATGTGCTGATGTCGGGTACGCCCATGTGCCTTTGTTTAGAAGGTGGAATGCTATCGTAGCGTTGTTTGTTGCCCAGCCGCAGCGTCAGTGTAGTATATCGCTACCTCGGGGTCATTACGCATGAGCTCGATTTCCTCGTTGTGCTTTTTGGCGTAGTGTCTTCTTCTTTCCTGATGTCCAGGGACCATGTTCTTCGGAATGGGTGTGGCTGGAACTATCGTTGTCCGTTCCCATTGTGGTATTTGTTCTGGAAAGTCTTCCAGTGCACGCGTGCTTGGTCTAACAGATTCAGAATTTATCACGCCGGTTTAGTGTTAAGCGTCCTGATTCGGTGTGTTTCTTCCTGTTTCCTTCGTAGTTCCTCAAAGCTTGGGAAAGGGACGCATTTCTGTAGTTCTTCAATCTTAACGTTTCACGGAAGTCCTGCAATACATCTTCTGCGTCGTAGTCTCTTTATTAGTGCGTCTACTACACGAACTCTTTCGGGGCACAACAATTTAAGAGTCTCTATGTTCGTTTATTATTACGTAAACATTGAGTTTTTTTTTTATTGATTTTGTAAAATTTGGTTTGCACATAACTTTGGAGTACAGCACAGTTTGAGTGAACGTTCGAGCCACCTATTCTCCTGCCCCTCCGAGCAGGCATGTAGCAAGGATTTTGATTCGGGGGGGGGGGGGGGGGGGCGCGGGGGAGGGGGCATGACAAAATGCTGTATGAGGGGAAGGGGGAGAGGAAACCCCAACAAAATAAAAGATTTCGGGAGGGAAGGCGAGCATACCCCCCCCCCCCCCCCCTCCCTGGCTACGTGCCCGCCTCCGAGTCTGCGCACGTGTAACTAATCGGTGCACGGAGAGACCGATCTCACCAGGAGTTGCGCGACGCCACCGCTGCCGCAGTGCATTCCGGCACCTGTAGCTCTTCCCAGTTTTCCGGCCGCGTCAATGCACGTTGTATGCCCGGCGTTTAGAAATTTTCGGGTTAGCACGAGACTTTTAATCGGGTGTTTACTCACGGTTTTCGACGGGTGACTTTACCTGTTGTGTGCGACTCTGCTACAAGAACAGCACCAGGCAAAAAGGCAAAGGATTTTATGTCTCCCGAAAGAAAGCAGCCTCCGAAAAGAGTGGCTAAGAAAGGTAAACAGAGCCGGACAGAGCGGCAGGAAAAAGAGCGTTTTTTTTCGATTTGTATCTCGATTTGTTTAACATTTTTATATCCACCCCATTGCACTTTAGCTAAAGAGTGTAAGGTTACAGTGCACGAGGCGTAGCAAAGCGTGCCGAAGTGTTACGTAGGTTAGAATCTCCCGGATCACCCGCTCCGTAGCGGTCTATCTCAATCGGGACCTCCGCACTGCTTTGCGGCGAGCGTTTTTCACATACTTTTTGCTCGATGTATTTTGGTTGTTAAATACGGTAACTGTTATTGCGATGACATGTTTCAAGCACAACCGTGCTTTAAAATATCAGGACAATCACTAATTAAAGAGCAGTAATTCCCTATATGCATAATGAAACCAACCTTTTTGAAGGCTGTCTTTTTTATATTCATACAAAACGTGAAGACGCGTACAGCATAATGCAACTTAGAAAGTGCAACACTTACCGCCATAAGAGGCAGCCAGTAACCGTCTATCACGCCACAACCTGGCATCTATATGACCACAACCATGAGTATCTTGCTGGCGTTAGTACAGAAAAAGGCTTCCAACGTTAGTGCGGCTGTTAGCGTTCGGAGCTTTCGCTAGCAAAGCTAGAATCGAAGAAATTGCACACCAAAGACTCATTTCCATCCAACGTTTTTAGGTATCTGGCATGGTTGCTTCTTTTTGACAGAGGCGTGGTTTTTACGTCGCGTCAGGCATGGTATTTCCGTAGATCGTTTCATGTTTGCGTGCAGGTTCTCCCCGCAGTTTACCTGTACCCTGTCAGACAGGCTGTCAGCCAGAATGAAACGACTTTTTAGAAAACTATCGCTCCCCGAGAAATCTTCTTAGCGCGTCTCACTTCTATTAAACGTTAAGCACAAGACCGAGCACTACGAAGCTTCGTTTCCCATCGACACACTCGATGCTGTTCCACAATGCTATAAACGAGACGATGGTTCCCTCCAATTCTTGTGTTCTCTGCCATTGAACTAGATGTTCCTTTGTTTCCAAGTTCATTGAGACGTGCAGCGAGACGTGAGCAGCCGAAGTGCTCGAATAGTGGCGTCGTTGCTTTTCCCGCGGCCGCAGCGGGACCACGAAGACGACGAAGCAGACGACAAAGCGATCCATAGAATACGACGAACTGCTTTTCTGCGCTAGGTGGTGGTGTTCTCGTAGTCGCATGTACACTTCTTATGAAAAGGAACCGCTCACACTATCCCGCGATGCCTTGCTGGGATTGCGGATGCCAACCCTTTTTACCAACACGACAGCATAGGCGTAGACTGCGGGGGCACCGGGGCTCGCGCCCCACCTAGTGAGACAGCTGGGGGGGGGAGGGGGGTGGCGGGCAAGCCCCCGGACCCGGGCCATGATCCTTACCAAGACGCTGTTTACGTGCCATGTAACGAGTTTCTGGTAGTGGCATGTAAGCAAAATAATGCCCACGTTGCCTTTGTTGACAAAATTCGGCAGAAAAATACGAAGTCCCAGCGTGCTTCCGGGGGGGGGGGGGGGGGGGCGCTCGCGCACGCGCGACGCTCCGCCCCCCTCCTCCCCCGCAGAACTTCTCAGCCTCGGCCCCCTCCGGGAAAATGGAAAGTCTAAGCGCCGCGGCACCACAGTGAGTGTTCCGACACAAACTACAAACTACCCCGAGAAATGATGGAGACGCACCATCGTAACACAAAACGGATCCTTGTGTGTGAGCCAGCCCACAGTGACTTTGATGAGCAGTGGAGTCGGCTTTTTGATCTCGGATAGCTCGGCCGGTTTCGTGTTGAGTGCAAGAAGAAGCGCCAGGGCCACGGAGGGGCATGCCTGCACGAGCAGCAGCAGCATCATGTTCTTTGTTTTCACATAGAATCAGTTGCTACTTCAGCGCTTGTCCTGTGTCTTCTCCTCTGTCTGTCCTTGTCCCCAGTCGCGCTGTAAGTTATGATGAACTCTTACCACTCGCCCAATTGTCCATTTTGTTAGCGGGAAACTGAATTGGTGTTGAGGTCAAGTGACGTTCAATTTCCCCGCTAAACTTAGTGGGAAAAACCCTAAGTTTAACGGGGAGGAAGAGGAGGAGGAAGGGAAGAGAGAGGAGGAGGAGAGGAGGAGGACGAGGAGGAGGGGAGGGGAGGAGGAGGAGGGCTCACCCTCCCCTCCGTACCTCGCCTCCTCCTCCTCAGGAGGCTGAGCTCTAGTTTCGCATCACAAAAACTTGTAAACGCCTTTCTTTTTTTTCTTCCTTTTCTTACAAAGACAATTCGCAGCGACATTTATTTTGAAAGTCCTTTAAAGGGGCCCTGCAACGACTTTTTGACCGGTTTTTGATTTGAACCGAACCTGAGAGCACTGAACGTGGTAACTTAATTAAACTTTTTCTCGAATTTCGCTTTATTTTAAAAGTTATAGGCAAATTAAAATTACAAAAACAAGCAAAAAAAAAGCCTCCTTCATGACGTCTCTGGTCCTGGTTTGGGTGGCCGTGAACTAGAGGAGGGGTAGTGAGCTCAGCGAGCGCCCACGGCTGCCGCACTCCGTGTCGACGGCTCGAGAGGGCGCCACTAAAGCATGTGCTGGATAGGCTGGATGAAGCGGGCGGCCAGGGCGGCTCGCATTGCATTTGCTGCGTGACTAAACACTGATTCGGCATGACACTTCATTGGTCATAAACGACAGCAAACACGGGCCCGGGTAACGATCAGTTCAGAACGGGAGCCACTTCGCGCTTGCCAAACCGCCAAACGCCCAAACCGCTTGCCAAACCTGCTCGCCGAAGGCCACCGGAACGCTCGGAACCGGTCGGATCCTCGAGCCCATAGACCAGCAGCGCCGCCGCGTGCATCCGGGATCTTTCTACACTCGCCGCTTCACAGCAATGCGAGGCGCGCGTCGGCACCTGATCCCACTACCCCTTTCTGGCTGCGCCGCCTTTTCCACCGCTTGGTGGCGGGTATGTCGATTCTGATCTAAAATGCTGAACAAACACTATTTTATAAATAATTGAACCGGTTCCCGCCACTTATATTTTTGTATTTCGACTCAATAAAGCTTTTAGCAGCTCTGACCAGTCGAAAGGCAGGAGGCCTGGCCGGGACCTACAACGTCACGATGTCGTCACATGCCGCACGCGTTCGGTACCACGGGGCAAGCCAGCGGGCACAGAGAGAGTAACTAAATATCAGTGCGTCATGTTTTAACCGGACGACGCGGAAACCTCCTTCACCTACGACGGCGCCCCGTGGTACCAAACGCGCGCAACATGTGACGTCTTTGGTCTTGGGCTTACTGCTGGTCAGAGCCGCTAAAAGCTTCTTTTTAGTCGAAATATAAAATATAAGTGGCGCGAGCCGTTTCAATTATTTATAAAAGTAGGTTTTGTTCAGTATTTTAGATCAGAAAAGAACAAATGCAGTTTATAAAGTACGGAAACAAGAAATGACCCGTCGACATACCCACCACCAAGCGGCGAAAAGGCGGCGCATACTAGAAGGTGTAGTGGGATCAGGCACCGACAAGCAACGAGCGTAGAAAGGCTCTCGGATGTAAACAGAGGCGCTACAGTCAGAGGATCCGACCGGTTCCGTGCGTTCCCGAGCCTTCGGCGAGCAGCTTTGGCTTGCTGTTTGGCCGTTTGGCGGTATGGCAGCGCCAAGTGGCCTCCGTCCTGGACTGATCTTTACCCCGTGTTTGCTGTCGTTTGTAGCCAATGAAGTGCCATGCCGAATTAGTGTTTAATCGCAGCGCAACAAATCAATGCGAGCCGCTCCTGGCCGCCCGCTTCATACAGCCTATCCAGAACATGCTTTAGCGGCGCTCTCTCGAGCCGTCGACACGGAGAGCGCCAGCCGTGAGCGCGCTCGGAGCTCACTACCCTCCTCTAGTTCACGGGCACTGAAGCGGCCGAAGACGTCATGAAGAAGGTTATTTTTTGCTGATTTTTGTCATTTTAGCTTGCCTAATCTTTTAAAATAAAGCGAAATTCGAAAAAGAAAATGTTCATTAATTTACTACGTTCAGTGCGCTCAGGTTCGGTGCAAAATAAAAACCAGTAAAAAAAGTCCTTGCTAGGGCCTCTTTAAAGGCATGAAACGCTGTATTTAGGGAGCGATCATTTCAGTTGTCTGAACGAACTCAAAGCAATCATTCCAGGAGTGAAGAGCCTATATTTTTTTTTCTGTATCGATTTGGGGGAAATTCGGACTGGTGTGTCACGTTACAAGGGAGGGGAGAGGGTGAAGAGGGCAAATGGGGAGGGTGGGCCATTGTAGGAGATAGGGGGAGAAATGCGAGGAAGGAGGAGGCTGGGGGATTCGGAGGCAGATGAGGAGGAGGAGGACAGGGACACTGCAGGAGGGGGAGGAGGAGGATTTTGAGAAAGGAAGAGGAGAGGAAGAAAATAATTGATGTGTCTGACGTACATGACCCCGTTAAATTTGGAGGGGAACCTGGACTGGTGTAAAATGTTGGGATGGGGAAAAGAGCAGTCTGATAAAAAGCATTTTAGACTTTAAAAACTAACATTTTCCACCGACTCGGACCACTATAAAATGGTCTTTAGCACCCAAGATTTTTGGTAACGTCTGGTTCTCCACGGAAACTGCTTCAAACAAAAGCCATCTAACGAAAAGTAATTTGCTAAAAAAAAAAGAAAGACGCTTACATATCTACTGTAATGCCGAATTAGAGCGCAGCTCTTGAGGAGGAGGAGGGAAGGGTATGGAGGGGAGGGTATGCCCCTCCTCCTCCGCACCCTCTCCTTCTCCTCCCTTCCTCCTCCTCCTCTCCTCCTCCTCCTCCTCTCCTCCTCCCTCCCTCCTCCGTCGTGACGTCACTCGTGACCCTCGTGATGTCACCTGTGACCCTAGTGACCTTCGTGACGTCTGACTCGCCTCACTCGTGACCCTCACATGACCCTCGTGATGTCACTTGTGAAGGGACTGGTGAAGGTCACTGTAAAGGTCGTGACCTTCACTCGTGACCTTTGTGACGACACTCGTGACCTTCATGACGTTAAGCGTCACCCTAGTGACCCTCGTGACGTCACTCGTAAAGGCCTCGTGACCCTCGTGACGTTACGCGTTAGGTTACATGTGACGTCATTGTGGGAAAGGTCCTATAGTGCAACGCGCGGTTACGCCGACGGTGACGTGATCCTAGTGACCTTAGTGACGTCCCTAGTCACTCGTGACCCTAGTGACCTTCGTGACGTCATATGTGACGTCAATTGTGACAATATTATGGGAAACGTGCCATAATGCAACGCGCGGTTACGCCGACGCCGCTCAAGCCGGAAACCAGCGCCTAAGAGCTGCGTTCTAAAAATAAAACATGCGTGCCGAAAATGTGGAGTTGTGGGTGGCTGTGATGGCAATTGTTTACGCGGCAGCGAGCTGATGAATGCCGCTTTAATCATGCAAGGCACCCGGTATTGCATTCCTGAGGCCCGTTCAGCGAACACAGCTGCTCTCGAGCCGTCGCCTGTTTTCTGTCGCCTGTCTCAATGATTAGGAAACCGGAATTTTTTTTTGTTTTCTCCGACCGGGTTAATTGTTCCGTCTGCCACGTCTCACGGTTCCCCTGAATTCGGTCTCCTGCTGTTCACGTTCCAGGGTCAGTTCGGAAGTTAACTTTTGATCAATGTTGCACAGCTCAGCTAAAGACACTCCTCGCGGCCAAGGCAGCATATGCTATACAGCAGTTCATGCTTTTGTTGTCAGGCAATAGGGCGTACGAAAGTGCACATACATCACTTGGTTCTAACGGGGTTTGCTCATCCGAACGGTGAAAAAGGCGATGTAAGCAAAACGTTTTTGAGTTTTGCTTGTTTCTTCCAAAGAAGGCGCACGAACTCAAATCCTCCCTGTCGCTCTTTTCCTTTTGCGTACATTTAATACTTCTTCTCTTTTCTTTTCAACCACTGTTACGCCGCAAAATTTGTAAGCAGTCTTCGTCACCCAATGTCATTCAGGTGTATGCCGAATGTCTGCTCGTAAAACGTTTTCTTGTCGGTAATGCACACTCTCGGAGGTCTTTGCGTGCATACCGCACCAGGATGAGGCCGAAACACCAATAATTCCTCTTCCTTTAATCAGTTCAGTAAATGATAAAGACGAAGATAAAGACCCTCAATAGTAATGCAGTTTCAGTGTCAAAGAGGGTGGACTCGTTTTTGCACTGAGGCGGCTCCCGACCATCTCTCCCGCTTCATTAGCCAAGCTGGTTATAAGAGGACCAATTCTTTGTGTTTTGAGTGAATCGCGGTGCGGTGTGCACGCGGACATAGACAGATATATTGCCTCAACGGTTCAGTGCAATCTTGTAACATTCTACACAATGCATGTCAGGCATCAACAAGCTGTATCTGCTACACGTGGTCTCATTGTCACCTGTGCTAAGAAGATAAAGTTCTTAAAGGTGCCCTAAGGAGGTTGCTGAAGTATAGACTAAATATGGCGATAACTCACACAGCTGGGTCTAAGTTGAATTACCAACTTTCCTGCTTTTATGTTAATGTTCCGATCACACACACACACACAAAAACATTTCTAGGTGAAATGCAGGTAGTTTGAATCAGGCCATTATGGGCTAAACATTAATAAAGCGCTGACAAAAGCAGGCTGATACCCGAACGAAAAACTCGCTGCCAACGCGGCATAATGCTTGTTGTTGCGTACACGTACTCAGCAACAAGCTGACTTTGTCTTTAGCCTCAGGAATGGCACGTTACATTCAAAACCAGAACCAGAAATAAATGAGCGAGGACGTTAGAGATATAAAGAAAAATCTAGCAAGTTTTAGTAACAGAATGGATGAACTTGCGAATGAAATTACGCCACTCGAGGTTTCGGTAAAGACGAGTAACGATAAGGGTCATGGTCTTGAATGCACCGTCAAAAGGTTCAACGGAATCGTTTTATCGATAGGAGAGACATCTACACTCATTTTCCGGAGTTCGGTGCAGCATACCCGTTCCTTCAGATCGGCGAAGGGCGAGGTTTGTGGCGATTCTTAATAAGGAAGTAAGCTAGAATATTGAAAACTATCGTCCCATATCTTTAAGGTTCACAGTGTGTAAGCTTCTTGAGTATATTGTATCTAAATCGCTATGCAATTTTTTTAATGTCATGCCGCATTTTTTTTTGTTTGTTTAAGTCAGCATGGGTTTTGTTAAAACCTATCTACTGTCACACCGCTGATTGAAACATTTGACGATTTTGTGGCTCCTCCTAATGAGCGAGGTCAAATAGACCGATCTCACTAAGCGTTCGGCGCATGCGTGAAGCCGCCACTAACTTTAGTTCTCAGGAGGCAGACGGCCGTGCACGCGAGGGCTCGTGCCTTCTCGTGTTCTACACGCGCAGAGCTCCAGCGAGGTTGTCGCACGTGCAAAAAGACTAAAGTTCCCTCGATGCATTGCGGCAGCGTGTAGCGTAGCCAAACTGGCTGGTGAGATCGGTCTATTGATGTGGTGTGCCTTGACCTATCTAAAGCGTTTGATCGAGTACCTCACAATTAATTTTTTCAAAAACTATTTTCTATGGCGTGCATCATATACGTAATATTGGTGATCCGAACATACTTATCTTATCATGTACAGTTTATAGAGATTAACAGTCCATGTTCGTATGTATCAGCGGGACCCTCTGGCGTACACCAAGGGTCAGTTTTAGGGTCAGATTTATTTTAATATATATTAATAATATTCCTGCTCAAATCAGTCCTGGCGTTACTGTACGGTTATTCGCTGGCGACTGTATGATATACTCGAGGATTAAAACTGATGAAGACCAACGTAGGATAAGCGTATCTCTCGGGTATATTCAGGACTGGTGCGTAAAACGAAAAATAAAAATTACTACACAAAAACCTGTTTTGCCCGAATAACCAATAAAAATAAAAATGTTCCTATTTTCAACTACCAATTAGATGGGTCTCCGTTGGTTAAAGTACACTGTTTTAAATATTTAGGAATTACGATTCCAAAGGACTAGTTGGAGCGAACACATCCAGGAAATGTGCCGTACCGCAATTAAAAAACTTCGGGATCTAAGGCGAAATCTCAAACTTTGGTAAAAGCGAAATATGAACCCCGCCCCCCCCCCCCCCCGCATAGCACACACACACAATTTTCTTTTTTGATTTTTATGCCAGGCGATTTAATATGGTGTCCGGAGTCCAAAAAACTTTCAGCCTTTCCACTCTGGTGAAGAAGGAAGAGCAGCTGGAGCTGTAGCTTCTGTTCTCGGCGGTGGCTTTCCAGGCAAGCGATCTGCTCTTCTTTCGCAAGGGAATCTGAAGCGCTCGACGCAGTGGAACTTGAGGCGATAGCGGCTTCGCGGCGGTTGCGGAACCATTCGCGCTGCTACGCACATCGCCGCTGTTCCGCTCCCGCTCTTCTTCCTCCGAAGAAAGGTTGCCGCAATCTTTGAACGACGGCAGCAACCAGTTGTCTGGTTGCCGAGGCTGGACAGGTTGCCGCGATCTATGAGCGACGGCGGCAAGCAGACAACCGCCAAACACAACACTCTGGACAGCTACCGCCATCTATGAGCGACGGCGGCAACCAGAGTGTTGTGTCGACCACGGGTGTCGACATTTGTTTGTTAACGGATACGATCCTGGGGATCGTGTCCGGTAAAGGAATGTCCAAACAGGATGCTACAACACTCACGACTCCTGCAAGTTGTTGCTGCTGCGCTTCCAGGCCGTCGGAGGGGAAGCTTCCTCCCGTCAAAGCTGCCGGGAGCGTCCCCCGCTAAATCTCCCCTCCTTCCTCCACGGCGGCCTTGCTCTGCTCATCACGTGGGTCCGGAGAGCCACTCACACGCTCTCTTGGCTGTCGGTCAATCGCTCAAGGCCTCCGCCGCTTTGGAAGTCCCGAAAACGGGAAAGGGAAGACTCGAGTGTGAGGCAAGCCAGGCGAGCGCGCGCACTCGTGTCCAAGGTCGTGTCATCTGGGGGTGCCGCGAACCGGCCGAGGTTCGAGTTCGAGCCAGGTTCGACTTTTCCGAAATTTTAGAGGAAAATTCGACGAACCTTGTATTGAGGTTCGACTGGGTGTACCGCATGCGCGACAGGCTGGCCACTTGGCTTCGGATTGGATGGTGACGGCTAAGGGATGAATTAAGGGCAGCGCTGATTTGTTATTTCAATTAATACAGTACAAAAAATGTAGTTAACTTCTTCAGTGATTATAATTGTTTCTCGTTTAACTGCAACTGTTTATAAAATAAAATAACCCTTTGCATAAAAAAATTCTCCAGACCTAGACATGCTTGTATCAAGGTCTGGCCACACTGTCCACAAAGTCGAACCGGTCGAATATGGTGAAAAGGTCGAAAGTTCGTCTGAACCGGTTCCGACCCACTCGAATTTGAAAGTTCGACCTAAAAATCTGGTTCGACAAAAGTTCGCGACACCCCTAGTGTCATCGTCCAGCAGTTCTGTGGATTGGATCGGATTCCCGCGGCTCTTGTTCCTAACGTACCTCGTATAGACAAACAAACGTGGTTGGTTTGAAATTTAATAAAATAAATGCTATATTCTTAAGTTCTCAGTGCTTCTACATACAACTAAAAAGTCTCCCTTTTTCGCACTGCACTTTATTAATTTTTTTCGAGCTTCGAGAGTGGATTTTGACGAAAAAAATCTGAGCCGAGGCGGCCGAAACGCGCGCTTCGACGAAGGAATCTCCAAATCCATCCGAAGCCGGACCTCTTTGGCCTTCCTGCCGAGGTGACGGCGGTGCAAGGTCGGCGACTTTGTGAACCGCGGAGATAGACAGGCATCAGGCATACCATTGGCAGGTGGCGTGTGACGTCAAGTCTGACGAGCACCGACGTCAACGACAAGTGGAGGAGGCGAGGAGGCAAGTCGTGAATTTGGCTCGGCCGGTGTCCAAACAGACATTCGACCGACGACTGCCGGACGACCGACGACTTTTGCAGGAGTCGTGTGGTTTGTAGTAGCCTGTTTGGACAGGCCTTAACAAACAAATGTTGTTTGCCAAAAAAACAAATGTTGGTTCGACCAATAAACGAATGGGCTGGGATGGGGCTTGGAGGTGCGGTGGGGGAGGGAGGGGGTTGAGAAGATCCTCCCATTCTTTTCGAATTAGGCAGAAAAAAAAGACGAAGACCGCCCGAGTGCATGAGAGGCATTGTGCGCCTTCGTCTGTTCCGTCTGTGTTTCGTGACTTTGGCCTGGATGCGTGGAAAAAGAAAAAGTGGGAATACTAGCCCCGAAGCTCCACGAAACGTGTTTCTTTCTCGCAAAGATCATACTTCTAAGTCATATATAATCAGATTGTATTTCATATTACCCAGATTGTATGATGTACGGAAAACAAAAAGCCAAAAAGATACGGCTTATGTTAAGTATGTAAAAATCCTGCTTATTAATTAAGGTGTTTTTTTTCTTCACTTAGTTTTTCCAAAGTTGCGTCGGCACTTGTTTTTTTTATCTTTTTATGTTGGTGTCGGCGTTTTGGAGGGAGCTTTTGCGGGGGCATAGCGGCCGGGAAGTGGGAGCGCTTCCCCCGCGGTCGTTAAGAAACGTCTCGGGTTTCGGGAAGCTGCTCGGACAGATCCCTGAGAGAGACCGCGCTAGAAGCTGCTTGTGGCTTTTAACCGAGTGTGCCTGTGTATAGAGGGTTTCCGCCGCTTAGCGTCAAAGTGTGGCTTTTTGCCCGATGTAATAATTTAGCTGTTGGCGCCAGCCAGACTGGGAAAAATCTAGGGAACGACTCTAGAAGGAATTTGGGATTGGCGGTTGGGGCGCCAGGCTGACACCCCGCCGACCATTCGGTAACAGTGTACCATGTGGGAGTGCTAGAATTTGAAGGGATTGGTCGGTCCCTGAGGGGAAAGGAGGCCTCTACGAGTCTACAAAAGGAGTGCCGAGAGGATTCGCGGGGAATTTGGATTTGATTCTCTGTGGGAGGGGTCAAAACTGGGGACAAAGATATGGGGTTTAATTTTGGGAATTTAGCTCACTGTTGAGTTTATGTTGTTTTGTTTCGTAACAAACGTGGCGACATCGGCCACTGCAAAGCCAACCAACGTCTTAATGTGTTCGGCGGGATCGAACAACTTTTAGTTGTTTTTTTTGTTTGTTTTTTATTATTTAACTTCCTGGGGCTTCCATCGGGCGAACACCATCATCGGTCGTCACCATTCGGACCAGGACAATACCACCATACCTCGAGCAAGTTGACTGCTTGACTGTTAAAGTATGTAATTTATAAATGAAAAATAGAACAGTCTTGGTTGCATCATTTTAATTATTTCATAGAGCGCAGAAATTTTATTTTATTTCCGCGTTCGACCACCGACCAGATGACACCGCAACGGAGTCCTCAGCTAGTCGCTGTTGCCCCAATAAAAGTGGCTTTGAGCGCGAATAGAGGTATTCTTTTCTTCTACGGCACCAGGGTGCGTAAACCAATAATAAATTCACCCATGCACAACCATAACTAAAGCCGAGCACCAATGGTAAAACAAAATATACAAAAAGAAATCACTGACACACGGTGTTTATACGTGTAAGAACCCATTTTTATGAGTGTACAGCGTTTTCTTAGTATTGGGGTTTAGTTGCGTTAACGATTTGCCTGCGCTCTCACTCGTCATTCAGTTCAGCAATATCGCGACAGTATGTTTCGAGTGCTGAATTTTCGCAATTATTTCTTACAGCTCCTGCACGCTGAAGCGCTTCGTGCAAGCTTTATTTTATCGTTGGTGATGTTATCGAAGGTTTATTTGGCAGAAATTAGTTTTACAAACTGTGCACATCTAAATATGTGTACAAAATTAAAAATACTGTTTAATTTTTTTTTTCTTTTTAGGTTTTTGAAAAGAAAAAAAACTGTTTTTTAACAATCTGGGTGGGACACGCGTGTCAAAAAAAGAATATTTTGCTCGAAAAAAATTTTTAGAGCAATTTTGATGGCGAGATTTATTGGAAAATCTGGGCGCAAAGTCTATGAAGTCACGGAATGGTCATTCGCTCTTTCCCCTTCAACGTGAAGGCGAAGCCGATCCAGCTCTCTCCACGCGCCCGAAATGCCGGGAGAGAAAACAAGTGAGAAGGAGGGGACTGCCGACTTAATCGAGTCTCGCGCCGTCAATACTACTGTAAAAGAAAAACAAAATCGCGTAAAATTAATTTTATGGCACGCGTGTCCCCCCCAGACTGTCTAAAAAAAAACTGGGTTTCTTATATTTCCCTTTCTAAGAATTGTGCTTAAAACTATATTTCAAATATAAAATAGATTAGAAGAAATCTACTCTTCAGAAATGCGCTCTAGTTTTCTTGCCTGATATGGATTCCTCCGAATTCATTTGCTATTGGACTACGTGCTCGTAGTTCACGTAGTTCGCGCACGTGGTCCTGAGCTACGTGCACGAATCGCATAAAGTTAGAACGTTTTCGACTAACTCATCAAAAACTTTGGGATACATCCGACGCTGCCTACACTCTGCTCCTCCGAATCCTCGTCTTTTAGCCTACCGGACATTCGTCCGACCAAAACTTGAATATGCCGCCGCCATCTGGAGCCCTCACCAAATCTACCTTACCACCCAACTTGAAGCCATCCAAAATCGTACCGCTCGCTACATACTCTGTGTATACGATCACACTGCTAGCGTTACGTCTCTAAAGTCTCAATGAAACCGAACTTCATTAGCTGCCCAGCCGTAAATGCTCGCGTCTCTGCCTATCTCACAAAATATTCCACCATCATCCGGACATTAGATCGATGCTTTTACAACCTCCTCCCCAATCCTCTCGTAGATTAACGAACTCTATCTGTGTCCAGCGCATCTCTGCATCCACTAACGCATTTAATAACTCATTTTTTACCCCTAGCGATTTCTGAATGGAATGTACTACCTGAGTGCATCGCCTTAATAATATGCCCGGATGCTTTCCGTTCCTCCTTGGTTTCGCATTTTCAAGGGGAATAATGACTGCCTGTTTGCCTTCTATTTTTGGTTCCCTGGTGGATTATTATTGAGTGCGTGTTTGTTGATGAAATAATTGTTGTTGTTTCATTGTTTGTTGCTGTTTCATTGTTTCTTTCGTTGACTGATATGTGATTGATCCCTCCCCCTTATGTAATGTCCCCAAAAGAAGACCTTTAAGGGTAAATAAATGAATGAATGAATGAACGCGGTTGATACAAATGTGTATATATATATATATATATATATATATATATATATATATATATATATATATATATATATATATATATATATATATATATATATATATATATATATATATATATATACTGGTGTGTTCCATTTTAATTCGAACCGAATCATTAGAAAAAATTTGTAAAATGTATGCACTAATACAGTTTGGGCAGGTGAAGACCTTTTCACCCTCCGCCACATGGGCGCTGCCATCTTGGAGTCACGTGATGTGGCCGCCATTAGGTTGTTTCAACTCGTCGCTCCGCTCTCCCTCCGCGCTACTCGGCGTCTTGGCGGATGCGTTAAATTCGTTTTTTCCGTCGCGTTTCACCGCGTTTCTTACCTCACTCCCTAAAGTGTCGTCCGATACTTATATATTTACCACGTAATTGCATTACATTGTTATATTCGCAATTTCTGCAGTTAATTTTTCGACACGTTTTGACTATTTTTACTGTCGGTGTGCCGGCTACATGTGAGGAGGCTATATGGGCACATGAATCAACGTTAACATTCGCGCACATTCAGCACATATATGACTCTAAGACAGCACAAGGGTTCAAAAGACAATAGCTCAGGTTTGCTTACTAATAATGGCGGAACATTCACAATAAGAAGCATCAGCATGGTATCAATTCCCCAGCACCTCCTTGACCCTGCTGCCCTCAAAAAAAAAAAAAAAAAAATGCGTTCAATTTTTTTGGGGGGGGGGGGGAGGGGGGAGTATTTCTCAAGAAATGTAACGAAATACATTACGCCCTGATTGTATCGCAATACAAAGGAACATTCAAAATGTATCGCGATACAGAAATAAAGATGTGAAATGTATTTCTGAAAATACTATCGCGATACATTTGTATCGCGATGCTGCCCAACCCTGATATATACTATGTGCGATCTCAGCTTACGCTCTCACGGTTCAGACCTTCGTTTTGATGTCTCGACTCAGCAGGGGGCTTACGACGGCCTATTCCTCTCAGCGCTTCTCTGGTAAAAAATGGCACATACTTATCCCATGTGTGTGCGTAGTTTGCTAATTATAATTAAATCAACCTGATGAGTTTATTCAGTTACTGCCCTTCAATACGCAAGAGCATTTCCGTACAACATTCTCACGACGGTTTCTCGGCTGGGGTGTACAGCGCGTACAGGATGCTTCATACGCGAACAAGGACGTAACTTTCAATGTATGCTCTTCATTTCCATGGATGACCAATGGTGAGCCACGACCGGTGGGCTATCCTACCTCGCTATGGCAATAAATCATATAAGAAAACAAAAATAAAAAACAGAAGCGAATTTTTAAAGTATTTTTTTACTTATCCCAGTTTTTGAAATACGTTCCAAAATGATCGTGTCTCCCCGACCGCGGCTCCTGAATTTCTGGGCCCGAATACACACGGAAGAATCCTATCCCCTTTCGCAGCGAGAGAGAAAGATAGAGAGAGAGAGAGAGAGGGAGGGAGGGAGGGAAAAAAGCGACCTGCTGCGGCCATCGCCGAGGTGGTCATTTGAGCAGCCTCGCGCAGAAGCCGACCTTCCCAATAAGAGGTCTCCCTGCCAAAAAAAGGCGCTTAATCATGCCATAAGCCCCGGAACGAAACGCGGTGGCTTAGCATGGGACTCTCTCTCCTCGAGGACACTGGCCTTCCTTTAATCGGGTTCCGACAGGGGATCACCTTTCGCAAAGCCCCGTCCTCCACCGCAAAGGCATCCCCTCTCCATTTGGTTCGTTTTCTTATTTATTCTTCTTTTTGATCACCGTATACTTTGCCCGTGTGTTTACCTTTGCTTGCACGCTCTGTTCGTGTTTTTTTTTCTCCATAAATAAGTAGGTTTGACTTTCAAAGGGAGCGAGCAAATAAGAAAAAAAATCCTGATCGGTAGGGGCACGTGTTGTGCTTGTCGTTTCTCTGCAAAGCGATGACGTCGTTTAATGATATTCTTTCACATAAAAAGTGTTTCCATATAAAAAATATATATCGGGCAAAACATAGTCAAAGTACGGCGAGGTCATTTTTCTTTCTCTCTTTTTCATTTTACATAACAGGTGCTTTAAAAAAAAACATTCGAGGGTACTACTACTGGCTGTAAACGGAAGTGACGCGGTGGGCCTGTCGCCGCCGCGTCGGTGCCGTGCTGCGAGGGGGGAAGCGGGGCTCTAGCGTCGAGAGGCCTTCGCTTCGGGGCGTCTCCCACTCATTAATCAGGGGAGTGCAACAAAACGACCAAGTTCGACCTAGAGATTCCGAGAAGTGCGTCCGTTCGCACCTCCCCCGGCTCACCCCCCATCGTCTTTTTCCCTCCCCATCGACGGGGCTTCCCTATCAGCTGGGTGGATTTCGTCGGGCGGGGAATCTTTCTCCCTAGCCGATTCTCGGAAGTGTTCCCTAGACTTCCGGGAAACACGCTCCTTCCTGCCGCGCGCGCTTTCTCGTGGGCTCGCGCCGCGCACACTTTTCTACAGTCCGCGTGTGTGCGTGTTTTCAAGTGTGTGCGTGGGTATGTGTGTTCATGTTTCCGCGAAATAAAAGATATCCACACGTCGACGTGTTTTTAATAATGTCCTGACGCGCGTTCCAGACCAATGTTTATAGTTCAACAACGGTGCCCTGTCAGAAGGTACCATTCCTGACTGTGTGTGCGCGCGCACACGTGCACGTGCAGGAGATTAATTTTTTTAGGCATTGTCCTGGCGTTATAAGTGTAAGTGTGTGCGTATATTACTTCCTCCGTAAGTGTTTCGAAGCTGTTTTATTTTTGTGTATGGGATTTTTTATTCAGTTATGTTACGTGACGACAGTCTTGCCACCGTATCTGCATTTATGTTCATACGCGCGGATCAAACCGTGTCAGTACATGTGCGAGTGTAAATAAAACTCTCGTATTCGTGTTTACATATTTGCAATGCTCGTACGTGTAATTCCTTTTTAACTCGCGTCACTTTCTGTTTTTCAGAATTTTCGGATGAGCAAAATGTTCCGCAGGAGAATACATGTTTTTATACGCCAAGTATACAGATAATTAATGTCCAGATCTGGAAAAGCTTTATCTGTTTTTTGGGGTTTTTTTTTTTCGAGGTGTGTACTTTTGTGTTTTTACGCAAGTATCCTTGAATCAGTCTAATTTTCCACTCACGCGTGCGTCTCCTTGCAGTATTTGTTTTTCATCTCTCTCTTTTTCTTTTCTTTATGTGAGAGAGTCTGTGTGTTTGACGGGGTGCGTTTCTGTGTATATGCCTATCTGTGGGAGTGAGTGAGAGAGCGAGTGAGCGAATGCTTATGTGTGCGTGTATGTGCGTCTTTGTGTGTATTTGTTTGTGAATGTTTGCGAATTTTTAATATTTCGATTTCTTCGTGCGCAAATAAAACAACAAAAACAAAAACAAACGAAGGCACTGACTAACGAAAAGAAGTGCGGCCAACTGCGAGGACGTACGCAAATCCGGACGAAAGAAAAGGTGAGAAAGGGAAACCACGTGGCAGGCGAGGAGGCTCGCAAGTGGCCGGCAGCGCCACCTTCGAATTCTCATTCGCGTTTCCTCGAGGGCGCGCGCCGGCTGAGCTCTGCTTTTTTTTCTCCCACTCTACGCGACGTCGTTCGTTGTCCTGCGTGAGCAGCAGCAGCAGCAGCAGCGATGGAACAAGAGCAAAACAGGAAGGAGAAGGGAGTGCGACGCTCGGCGGCGGTGATGCCGTGTTCCCGCTAAGCTGTGCCGCTCCCCGTGCTCTGTGTCTGTGCGTGCCGTACGACTCGCCCCCGGAGGATCGCCGAGTTCTCTCGCCTCGACAAGGATCTCTTGCTCGGTGAGTCGCACACCCCTTTGGACTCGCCCGCGCGGAACTGGATGGCGTGCCGCGGGCTGCTGCTGATGAACCGTGGCACGCACCGCTTACTCCACGCATCAAGGGCGTCATACAAACCGAGCGACGGTCACTGTAGTTCGCCGCCCGCGGTTCTGTGGACGCTTTGTGCGTTAAAGCTTATGGGTGAGAACTGACTGGTGGACGGTTACTCTTAAAAAGTAATTAGGTTCATCTAGCTTAAACGAAATTAAGTTAGAGTTACTTGATCTAACATGTATTCAATCTGCACTACTTGAGCTAGAATGTAACCAAGCCGCTGTTACTTGAGCTGAACTGTAATTACGATGCACGTGCTTGAGCTGAAATGTGATTGCGTTTCATGTGTCTATAGTCGGCGTCGACTATTTCGTGCTGCATTGTGAAGACTAGCGTAGCCTCCAGAGTGCGGGAAGGGTTGCGAGAGCACTTGGCTTTGTCTTGCGTTTCATTCGCATACACTCGCGCAACTATAGAGTTGACAGAGTTTGAGCAATGCGTAAGCTACGCTAGCTGACGCCGAGCATAGTAAAAGTTGTAACACCATAGTTCCATCTTTATTCTCAGCTACATTCGTGCTTTTAGTCGGGGTCACACTGCTTATACCTCATACGAAAGGCAGTCTGTAAATAGATTCGAACGCGAGTCCTCGCGAGATCCCTGCTTCGAATGCCGCGTGGTAGTGAGTTCAAAGAACACTCGGCATTCGAACCACGGATATTGCGGTGACTCGTGCCTGCAGACTGTCTTTTGTGTGATGGATGAGAGGTGTGACCCCTTAGACTTTCAGGGAGGTGACAACTCGTAGCGGTGCTGCTAAAACTAAATCAGCGTTGGTTTTCTTATATTGATGAACGTCATATTGCGAAATAGCTGTAAGTAATCTGAGTTAACACTTACCTAAAAAACGGTAACTGAAATTATGTATTAACTTGGATTGTTTAGTTCTGCTTTTTCAAGGTATACTTATTTCTGGGTATCAGCAAAGCGGAGCTTCTAATAAAGAATATAGTCATTACAATTAATATGAGCGCAGTTTTGGAGGCTTCACAATATTTCGGAGCAAGACACATTTTTGGTCGAATCGGCTATCTTCTGTTCAGAGCGGCATGCCAACATGTGTACAATGCGCGTCAATAGGTTATCTGAATGCTTTGAGAACAAGCATCATTTTCCAGGTTAGCTCGTAAACTGGTCAAGTATCACTCCTATTTCTTTGCGCGCACTTATTTTGGCGGCCCGCAGGCCGAGCTTCGTTGGAAGAAGCGCGGCCAGTCGCGGGCCTGTTGCAATACTTCTGAGGGCCGGGGTTTGGAGACCGCTCACTTAGACTATTATGCTTCGTAAAAGTAAAACTAGTCTGGTCCCAAAAAACACATCATTTTTGCTTTTTAGTACGAATGAAAATTCGAAAGGGCCAGATCGTCAGATTAATCGACGAGAAACATTTTTCAGAAAAATAAGTCTTGTGCGCCGGCAGCTTATGTTCCCTAACAAAACAAAATAACTCAAAACTACCGAAGGGTGTGTAGCTGAGGCTCAAGCACCTGTGCATTCCCATACATTGGATCCGAGGATTAGCAAACAATCGCTACACACGTTTTTTTGAGTATGCTGAAAGCATCGAGACCCCTTCACCTATTTCAATACAAATTTTTATTTATTTATTTATTTATTTATGTAACTATTCATTCATAACGTCTAAAATGAGTATTTCGCGTTACAGGAAGGGCTTTATAGCTTATAATAAGAATGCACACAGACGGAATTTATTATTGTTGTAGTGGTGTCTGCATAAACCAATATTTTTAAAAAAGAAAAAAGCAATACATTTCTATGATAATAAAACATATGAGAAATGAACTAAAGACAATATTATCTTTCGAACTTTTTTTATATAAACATATCTCAAGAAGTCGCTTAAAGGCGACCATGCTAGCAAATTTCCAAATAATCTTAAACAAAGCGTAATATCTAAAGGTCATTAAAAACACTCAGCTCCGTTCTGTTGATTATGCTAGGCGAAGGGTTGTTCATTCTGAACCAAAACATTTGTCATCAAAAACAAATACAGCATAATTTTTTTTTCAAGCATCAAGCTATTTAAAACATAAGCTACTAAGAATACGAAAGCTCAACACAAAAGAGGGACGAAGACGTCCATTGTGTTTAGCTCTCATTTTATTAGAAACTATGTCAACACGTTCGTCGAAATCTTCATAAAAATAGACATGATCAAAAACAAAACAGCGCAAAAACAAGGACGAAGTAGAAGGAACAACAGGACACAGCGCTGTTCCTTCTACTTCGTCCTTGTCTTTGCGCTGTTTTGTTTTTATCATGTCTACTTACCAACTAGCCCAAACTTCTACGTTAATCATAAAAATAACTCAAGTTGTGTTAGTACGCTTTATCCGCGTTTAGACTGAGCTTTTAACAATATTCTCACTTGATCCATTGAATTCCTTTTTTAGCTATTTTCCGACTCAGCGGTCGCGGACTTAACCAGAATGAGTGTCCGCACCTGGACTCTTTCTGTTTCTTTTAAAATTTACGAAGCAGCTCCAGGCGGCGCCGGATTTGCGGTTTATTGCTCACGCATTTGGAACCACGTGAAACGGAAGTTGTAAAGTTAGACCGGATCTGTAAATATACAGGGCCCGTCTAATCCAGCTGTGACAAAACGTTTCCCTCCAGAAAAAAAGGAAGAAAAAGAGAAAGGCCTGTACGTTTAATTTCCTGCAAAAACACGCTGGTATTCAATGATATATGACTACGAACGACAGAGGGGTCCCAGCCTATGACGAATCTTAAAGTATACATAGGCCCAAACAATGCGATGTGTGCATGGATAACTTCTTAAGTTAAACGTCGAGCCCCACATTGTCCCCTCCCCACAGCTGCGCACGTTCACATTTTTCAAGTCCTGAGCGTCGCCACTAGCTACGGTCTTTTCGATGTTTGCTGTGATTCGCTACATTCTCATTGGCATGAGCTGGTTTTAATGGAAAGTGAACGACTGGTGCTGCGAGTACGTCACGATGTAGTATGTACTCATGATCATTGAGGAAAGTATACAGGGTATTCCACGTAGTTTGAGCAAAGGTTTAAAAAATATTTTGATGCATTTTAGGAAGACGAAATCAAACGAATAAGTTTTTTCACTGTTTTGGAGAAAGTCAGGATATTTTTTTTGTATTTTGCCCAATAAATAATGAATTAAGATTAATGAACGAACTATTGAAATATTTCACATAGAGCAAAAGTTTCAATGACAAAGTTGTAGAGCGTTCAGTGGATTTTATGGAAAAACCTTAATACCACTTTTTTTTATGAGATTCGAAAAAAAGTTTGCAAATTATAAAAAAACAAAACGTGCGAATTTTCGCATTTGCACCTTGTATTGCAGCGCTCTCAGCCATGGCTCGAATAAACTAGGCCTGCATGCTGAATAGAGCACTATTCACTAAACGCTGTTAACAAATTCGCGTTTTTTTATTTTTTTATTTGGGCACTTTATTTGAAGTTTGGAAAAACGAACCGCGTTAGAGTTTTCTCGATAAAAACCACAGAATTGGATGTATCTGAGGGACACTCTACAACTTTGTCATTGGAACTTTTGTTCTAAATTGGATATTTCAAAAGTTCATTAATTAATCTTAATTGATTAGTTAAGCGTGCAAAATACAAAAAAATGCCTGAATTGCTCCAAACAATGAATAAACTGATTCGTTTGGTTTGGTCTTCCTAAAATGCACCAAAATATTTTTTAAACCTTGGCTCAAGTTACCGTTGAATATCCTGTATGTGATAGGGGTGTGCGAACGGTGGTTCGAGTCGAATAGCCCGTGCCTCATCCATAGCCTTCACAGTGCAAAAGAAACCACGACAACCGGTTCTTCTAACAGTATTGAAGCTACACTTCGTTTCACGTAAAGTCACTGGATCCTGGGAAAGTAGCGCCATTGCCTTCCCTACCTGCTAGCCGGACACAAACAGATTCTAACATACAGACGACCAAAACCTCGCAAGGCGATTGGCTACTCTAGTATACGTTGCCACTGGAAATCGCCATCTCGGTCCATTCAAATCTTCGATGCTTCCAGAGGGTCGTTCTGAACCAGTCGCGCCAAGATCACCATGGAGCATCATCGTACTGGAAGCGTTTCTCGCCAGCATAAGCGTCTTTGGCACTGTGTATGCAATCGACTTATCAATCATGCCCATATCCACGGATCTCTTACAATTATATTGTCCTTCTGGCATATTTTAAAACAGTAAACTTATTTTTCAGTGCCTCGAAGCACCGACACAGCAGGTGGTACGAAGATGTACGCTTGTTTCGCCGGTGTGTGGATAGCGAAATCTCGGTATACAAGAAACGTACTCCATAAGGCCACCCGTCACCAGCAAATCTTAGATGGGCTCACCAAGAACGGAGGGGTCAAAGAGAAATCGCTCATTTCACGAACCAAGATGGCGACCGTACGTGGAGCTTGAGCGCTACTTTCCCAGGATCAGTGACATTAGTTTCAACTTTATTCGGGATCCGGACGCAGCGGACGACGTAGCACGCCTGACTACGCTTTCCGCGCCTCGTCTTCAAGGTCACGTGACATTCACACGGCTTTGGATTGGCTCCCATAGCTCGTAGCATCCGCTGTGGTAGGGATGACACTGTGCTTTTCGATTCGTACCACCATTCGCACAGTACGTTTGTTCTCAACCGAGCAGAAAATTAGTCAGCTTTACGAAACAAACTCAATAAATGACGAAGCAAAAAAAATCCCGTAGATTTAAGATTGCTGTTACCGAGCTTCCTCCAGATTGCAGCGATTAACTCTGCCGAGTGCATTGCTGGAAAGTAGACGCTTCAGGTTTCTTAGAGTTTATAGGCCGACACACCTGTACAAACAAGTCAGCGTCCGCCCACACGATGTGTGGGATCTGCGCCTGCGCACAAACCAGGTTCCCGTCGAATGTGTGAATGTGTGCGCAGTGCACAGGCAGCACCGCCACCGCAGGGCCGTGACGTCAGTGGGTTGAGTTGGTGGACAATCACTGACAGTGCAGGCCGTCAGTGATTAGGTTAATTCGTTATTCATTAATTCAGATTACGTGAGCTTAAGAAATGCCTTGCGTTCCTAAACCTCGGTAACCGTGTCCGCCGCACTTATGGGGAACGTTGTTTGACGGTTTCATCAATTGCCTAGACCCATATAATAAATAATAAAAATTAACGCTCCACAAACATAAACACGCGTGTTACTTTAAAAAAAAAACGAAAAATATTTTTTTTCAATTCAATTTACTTGTTTTTGTAATGAACCAATCTTATGTCGATATTTCGTTTGGAAGCGGTTTAATTGAAAGGACAGGATAATAATTTTAAACTACACAGACTCCCCCGTGGCAGTCCGGTTATTCCGTTCGTAACTTCACGACCAGGATTTGCCTTTCTGTGATTGGCAGGATTTGCCTCACCGTAAACGAGCGATTCGGCAGGCATTATCAATATACAGGAAGTTCATATATTTTCGTGAATGCCGACCACGGCGACGCTTTTGGTCGAGCAGGTCGCTAATATCGCGCCTGATTAACACTCGATAATTATTGCGTGTTTTTTTTTTTTCCCGCTCGCTCGGTACATCTTTTGAAGCTTTGAACATAAATTTCAAAGCTTTCTTTTATTATTTTTTGTTGTTGTTAATGGAGGAGCTATTTTTTGCACAAAGCATCCAGTATTACACGGGTCGTCGCTCAGTCCTGGCTGCTAATGATCCGGAATATTGACGTCGCGCCCGCATCGCGATATAATATATTTGCACGGTCTCCGTTCACGTCCTCGACGATTTAGTTTCGACTGCTCCCGCTCGTATTTTAACACCACCGTGACCAAAAAAAACAAGAATGACAAAACACGACCGAGGAAGCCCAATCATGCAACAGTTCGGGGCCATTCTCTCGCGAGTTGGACCTGTCAGAAGCGATGCGTCGTTAGAGGGACGCACAATTGGGAGGGTAGGGTAAAATACTGCCGGGAAAGTTGCGGCCGTTAGGATACTTGCGCACACACCACTCGATGTGTATGTACAAAGCCTACGCGTGATGAACGGCATGACCCCCCTGCATGATTGCCGACGCGGCGAAGAGATCTCGAGATGGAATTGCGTCTTTCTCGCGCCCATTCTTTGTCCGTAAGAGGTGCGAACAGAGTCGCTATAAACGCCGTAAATCGAAAAGTAAGATCTCCGCTTTTTTGTTCGTTTGTTTTTGAGGTTCGCGACGGCTGAATCGCGGTAAGTCGTGTCCTCTGTGCTCCCCGTTCTCTTTACAGAAGAGTGTATTTTGACGAGCTGAAGTTTCTCGGATGATTTAGGTGGCGGAGAAACTGCGGCGCGCTTTCACGAGGCTATAGAGCGGTCTTCTTTTCACTCCATGAGCCGTATATACTATATAATATATATACACTCACTGTGGTTGATGAAATATTCGCCTCGCGGCAATTTCCGAGCTCGTGTCATTGTGGTGTGTCAAGGGAGACCTACAGGTGAGAGGGTGCCAGCGAACATGTATACACTTCACTTCGCGACTTGTGTGCACGATGATATATCCACTATATATAAGCTATATGCAACGTTAGCTATATGCTTCAGAGTAATGACACCTGCAGTCATGGAATGACGAATGAATGCTAACGGCTGTACCCTTTATAGCAGGGCGATTGCTGGCGCCGCCTATAGCCTAAAAACCAAAAGTATGAAAGTAACTATCACCGGGCGGTGTATAGATAAGGGTGGAGAGTTGGGCAAGTTGCTGACTCATAATGATTAAAAATCGTAACCATACGACGGACACAGAAGAAGACACATACACAGCGCTGTGTCTGTGTCTTCTTTTGTGTCCGTCGTCTTGTTGCGCCTTTTTAATCATTACGGTGTACGATCTTGGCGTTTAACATCATGGTTGCCAGTCATCTGAAGCCATGTCCGATATCGCAGGAAACGCTTTTCCGCCAGAAATGTTAAAACTGTCCGCGACTGAGCAAAACGCTATCGCCTGAACTTCCTGACAAAGTATATGTCAGAGTGGAGAATAAAAATCAGAATAATTTAAACTGTTATTTAAATCACACCGGGTTCGCTACGGTGATTTAAATCCAACGTTTCCCGCAAAAATGATCCCAAGATATTATTTTATTTAACATTTGTCTACATCGTTTGGTGCTTTCTTTGCGCATTTGTTTTGTATTTAAATAGAATTACCATCGAAAAACAAAGATTTATAGCAGGCTGAACACGAACAGAAAGCGGTGCTAGCAAATCAGAGCGTTGTGCTTTTTCCTACTCTGTTCGTATGTTACATAACGACCTATACAAGAAAATCAACAAACAGAAAAATTCACGAAAAAAAAGAAGTTATGTCATATCGCGAGACAAATTAGAACACGAAAAGAAGCAAAGCTTTTCATTAACTAGAAAAAGCAAGCTGATTTTGTTATAGTATGGCGGGGTTTTCAACGATGAATTACGTGATTTAATTGTGTTTTATAAGTTCAAATTACAAGTTCTACTTATTCCGCATTCTTTTCAGTGATTTGCCAAATACAAGTTGTGGCAAAGATTTAATTTTCTCTATTTATGTCGATTTAAATCAAACTAATCAGATTTAAATCAAATCAATATAATTTACTTGATTTTTTTCAACCAAAAAAAGCTACGATTTTTCCCCCACCTTTATTTATATAAAACTAATCTCCAGGATTGCCTCGTGTCCGCTCTACACTAAGCGCTGAAAGGGCCGCGCCATCGAGAAAATCGAGGAACCGATTTGTTCAGAAAGCACACAAGCACGCTGGTTTTAGGCACTTGACGCCAAGTTAATATCTCCAGAAAGCAAACATGATCTCATCGTTTAAACGAAGCGTCGATGGCTGACTGGGTATGTAAAAACAATCCCCTGCATGGCTACCATTCTCTCAAAAACATAAAAAACACTCTGCGTAAAAACTAAGATGTGCGAAAAAGACGAGGCGAAATAATTAAAACCCTATATTAAAAAAAAAAGCAGTTACGTATTTTTCGTACGAAAATCGCCAATGTATCGGAAACGAAGCAAATATTTGTGATTTTTATCGGTTCTTTTCGCGCGGTATACTTTTCATTTAATATCGTTAAACCCTTATTTCTTTTGGGGCGATTCAATTTTTATTTGATTTAGCGCCTTGTTTTCCGCACGTGTCTTTCTGCCCTTCTATATACAGTGATGCGCCAATCCCACGTCCAACGAGTAAGGTTCAAATCGAATAAAACTTGTTGGTACAATAATTGAGCTTCTATTTCAAGCAACTCTTCTCGACCCTAGGGCATCACCCGAGCGTTATATAAACGTTCCCATAATTGCGACGGGGACTCTATTTACTTATGGGAGCACACTCAACGTTAAATGTTTTTCAAGCAAGTTTTAAGTTGATCCATGTATATGGTGCAACAGGCAGCTTTTTCTTTTCTTTTCGTAAAGTTGCAGTTTTACAGTGCTCTTACGTCGTACAAAAAATATTCAGCCTTTCCACTCTGGTGAAGAAGGAAGACCAGCGAAGCTGTACTATGGTGGGAATGAAGTAATGGCTGGCCGCAAGTCGGCAAGCCAGAGTGGAAAGCCTGGAAAGGTTGCGCCATCTATGAGCGACGGAGGTAGCTGTCCAGAGTTTTGTGTCATCATTTGTTTGCTGACGGATACGATACTGGGGAAACTAGCCGTTAACAGCTCCGCTGTAAAAACACGGTGTTGGCTGTAGACATGATGACAGAATTGTCAGCGGACACGCATCAAGCATCGTTCGAACCATGTTTGCCTCACACATATGTACACGCTTCGAAGATGTTCGCAGACAGTGTTTTGTATAGCGAGTGCGACACGGCCGTCCAACAACTGGAACGAACACGCATCAGACATTATCTGATAGAGAGTGTACTTTGCTCCGATGTAGATTAGCAGAGCGTTACCGCGGCTTTCAGCTATCCATGCTCCTTCGAGCAATTTTCTGTGCCCGTCGCCGTTTCTTTATAATTGCCGTCTTGATGGTTGTTGTGTTCGTGTGTAAAGATTTGCTATAAAAAAAGTCACAGGAAGGCAGACGTGAATGTTGCCAACCTAACAAAACAATGATGGCATGTTGGATACATATCAACGTCTGTTTTACTATGGGAACAGCAATAAACCGGGGTCGTTGGTCACATCTCGAATAGAAGTTTTTTTAAGACTCGAGTACGCGTGTGAGAAAAGCCAACCGAAAATCACACAAAATTCGAAACATGAAAACAAAAACAAGAAAACATACGGTTTTGCGTGATCTCGAAAAATAAACCAAGTGTGGGTATATTATGTAATTGAAAATATCTTTTTTATTGGAACCATACCTTCCATTTTCCTCCAGAAATACCCTCGTTGCCCGCACATCATAGCATGGAACGATTTTCGCACGTTCGTAATTTTCTGAGATTTTCGGTTATTTCTTTGTACGTGCGTTTTAGCCTTTCATGATCTCCTCAAAATCAGCCAAATTTCGGCGTGCGCTTAATCTTTTTTTTATTAACTGGCTATACGATAAACTGACATATGGGGCCAGTTGTGATGTAACAAGAAACGATGGGAGAGTAATTGTAAATTTATACACCGTATTGAACTTCAATAATAAGGCAACAAAGCGCGACACCTGTCGCTGCCGGGGCGTGCTTACATACCAGCTTATTAGGGCCTAAATATTGCATCTTGATAGCACACAACAAGTGAGAAAAACCTAAAAATAATTGTTTCTTATTAAAAAAAGAAAAACTTAAATGAGGTAGACTTCTTCGAGGCCCAGTATGAGTATATTCCCTAACAGGGCGGACAAAAAGTGTACGCGTCGAGAAACACGAAAGTCGCACACTCAAGCGCTTCCCCAAAATTGTCAATAAAAAAAATAAACTAGAGTTGTGAAATTTGCGGGTTGTGGTGTGCAATATGGCCTCATCTTTATGGCGCGCGAAATCCTGAATTTATATATTCAGGATTTTACATATATGCCTATTTTGGGATTTCTTTTTTATGTCTTTGCACATGCGGCGTTGTCTCCTCCTTTCCCTCACTTTACTCTGGTGCCTCCACTGACGTCTTCGTTAGTGAAAATTTAGTGTATGACGAACCCCTGACAAGCCGGGTCCACCCGGCGAAACGGTTGGGAAATAAAGTTTTAAGTTTCCAAGTTGTTTTCCTGCGTTTTTGTTCTCTTTTTTTTCCTTCTCTAAATGTAAAGGAAACATAATTAATAATGTATAGGTTAGATTGACTGCAAAATTTAACAACCGAATCTCAAAGCGCCTTCATGCGTCAGTCGATTATTACTAATTAGCGAGTTATAGAGGCTCTCTGAAGCTCCTGCATTTGGACTTCCCTGTAATACAGTCAAAACACCAATCATTGTTTTGGATGTCATCGGTTCAGCCAACGCGAAGAGAAATTGGAGTCGCGCTCGGCTAACCGTGCTGTCTCAGTGGAAAATGGGGTGGACGCTGCATGCCCACTGGACCACGACATTGGATCACGGTCCTCGTTAGATGAACTCATTCAAATCTGGCCACTGATTTATTTTACTACCGACGTGACGCGGGAACTAATCTCGCCAAATGGACGTGAAGGCTAGGAAAAAGAATATGGCAGGGATGTAGCGGGAAAGTGAATTTGAAGACTCCTGGATTTTTTCCCGCAAAGTGCGCTTCGTCGTCCGCGTTGGCTGCCGTTACTCGTAAAAGACGATGCGCAGCTCTCTCTAAAAAAGAGGTTCGCGAGGTCCCTTTCCTACCGAACACGGAGACAGAAAAACACTGCGAGCAATGGAAGGGTCCCAGCGTATGGCGAAGGTCAAGATAAGATTAACCGATAAAACTTCGATGCGCGCAGGAGGGAAACGAGAGAAACGTCATTGTCAGTGCGCGCATCGCTCTTTTTAATGCGAAAGCATTAACTGACCTATTGAGAAAACCAACGTCATTAGCTTTGAAACCGCGCCAAACGGCAGCTTCCCCTGTCCCAATGACGTCTGTAGCTGAAATACGATGGATAGGCTCCCATTGGCTGGCGCGCGTCATCAAGGAGCGAGGCTTCCATTGGCTCTCGTGCGGCCTAGTTGCAAGGGACGCCAAAAGAGAAGCCCTCTCCATGGCGCACGGACCGAGTACGTTGATTTCGCTGGAATGGTCAATAGTCTGTTAAATAGTCTGCGCCGCGCACGCTGCGTGCGCTGCGTACGCAGCGTCCCGGCAGCGGCCCGGCCGCCGGTCAGAGGGAGCGGTGGCCGCAGAGCCGCCCGGGCAAACTCCGGAGGGGCTGCACGGCCGACCTCAGCGCGGCTCGGTCACTCCATGAGAGCGCGCGCTCGGCCGTCTGGCCGGCGAAACGTGGCCGTCCACGCCCCTACGCTGCAGACGAACTAAGGGAGCGAAAGAGCGACATTCATGCTTTCGCATTCACAACTCATAAGAAATGCTTAGTTTATATGTGTGCGTGTGTGCGTGCGTGTGTGTGTGTGTGCGTGTGTGTGTGTGTGTGTGTGTGTGTGTGTGTGTGTGTGTGTGTGTGTGTGTGTGTGTGTGTGTGTGTGTGTGTGTGTGTGTGTGTGTGTGTGTGTGTGCGTGTGTGTGTGTGTGTGTGTGTGTAAAATTTGAGCTTTATCGTCCTCTGGGATCGTTATATTTTTCGTATTGACTGGCTGTCGCCGTGGGAGAGTGCATTATATAGTCAGTGAGATTAAGACAAGCAGGGCGTGGTGAACATCTTACTCTCGTCGGGCAACCAATCAGATTGCGTGACGTCAACGAATCCCGAAGTGAGAAACGTCGTAGGCCTGCCTTTCTTAACTGTCAGCGACCACAGCATCGAGGCATACTTGAAACTCAACGCCATGCACTCCGGCGCTTCCTCGCTCCGCCAATCGACGCGCCATGAAATATAGTCAAACGCTCCTTCGCACGAGGAAAACTAAAAACGAACAAACGCGTGCCGCCTGACCCTCGAGCGTACGCTCTATGGTGTAATATACATTGCGTGCCCAAGACGCGCCGTGCTGCACAACAACGCGAAAAGAGGCTGCGACGTGCACGCATCAAAACCGTTTCCGAGACCCGGATCGGAGCCCGCCGATTAAGCTGGCCTCGTCGGCAGCGCTGGCGGACAAGGCAGGACCTAGGGAAGCCAACAAAGGAATTCCTCCCGCGAATCGGTAGAAAGCCCGCTGCTGCTTCGGCGATTCTGGAAAACGCCGAGAGACGGCCGTCTGTTTGCATTAGCACTCGGTTGAGCATCTAGGCGTGTATGCGCTTTCACCGACAGCATGAAAAGCGCGCTGTGTGACCCCTCCCGAGCATTTTACGACTGCTTCGCGGCCAACGGGACTGCTTCGCGGCCAACGAGACTGCTGCATTAGTCAATAAGAACGAAGAACGAAGTAGAAAGCAAAAATCCTGAACGTAATATGCCACGCTCTGCATTTCTTAAATTGTCGGAGATGTACGTATTTATTTATTCATTTACTACGAGAACAAAACAATGAAACCACCGTAGAAAAAGTAGAAACTAAAATTGAAAGACCTCTTATCGACATGTTGACAAGCGTTTTTGTTTTTTTAGGGTAAAGGAAGCAATTGAGTTTAGGCTATTCTTGTCGCGATTAAAGGAATATTGCGCGCGTGTCATAGGTGAACCAAAATTTTCTTTTTTTGTGGATAATACCAAAAAAAAACTCATCTGCACCACTTTTTTTCATGTGGAGAGCAAGTTGTTTGCTTCTCGCGCAGGAGTTGCGATGACGTCAGAACGCCGAGCTCTGATTGGCTGATTGACAAAGAAATAGTGGGTAGACCTCAAGGCCTAAGCATTGCGGTCTACTCACTATCCTTTCAATCAAAGCCAATCAGAGCTCGGCGTCGTTCTGACGTCACTGCAACTCCTGCGCGAGAAGCGAACAACTTGCTCTCCGCGTAGGAAAATGAAGAGCGAACGAGATGCCGTCACGCTGAAAAGTGACTTGGAGTGTATTAGTACTTGGTGTTCCTCGTGGAAGAGGAATTTGAAACCCCAAAAGTGGTGTTCACCTATTTTTTACCAAGAGAACAGAAAGCAAATGGAAAGTCTTACAGATAAATTACATACTAATAAACCACGCACCTACGTACAAGTGTCTAGGTATATCATCATACTGTTTATACAATATTCACGTTGATGCTGTGATTGCGAAAGCTGGCAGAGTGCTCACTTTCACTCAGCGTAATCTGAAATGTTCACAGCCTAATCTAAAGAAAGCCGCTTAATTCCCGCGTGTAAGACCAATTTTAACATTCGACTGCGCCGGCTGGACCCTGAACAGACAGCCTCGATCGATAGATTAGGAAATATTAATATAAATACAGCAGTCAGGTTTGTCCTGGGTCGGTATGGGCAGGGAGAGAGCTGCACTAAAATGTAAAACGAATTGAATTGGGAATTACTTTCATCTCATGGAAAAAGATGATTTTAAAATTGTTTATATCTAATTTATAATAACAAAACTGGAATAGTGAAACATATTTGAAACAGCCACATTACGTTTCCAGTCGGAGTACGACTCCAAAACGAACATGTGCGCAGATTCGTTATTTGTAAGAACTATTGCAGAGGGCAATCGGCATGTGCTGAAGAACAAATGTGCTGTACAAATGTTTTTTTTTTATTATTATTATTATTATTATTATTATTATTATTGTACTTTTTGTTTAAACGCCCTCGGGAAATGGTGAGACGTAACCGTTGAATAAAGACAGAAAGAACGAGGAATATACACGTCTGAAAATCTCCTTGCGCCTACTTTTCCCTCGGGGAGCCAATCACTGCCATCTTCGAAGCGTTTCGGTAAACTAAAAGGCCAAAAATACGCTCAGAAATAAGAACTAAAAATTTCTTCCATGTGACACTGACCATGGCCTATCACGCGCTTACGTCACTCTCAGTGACATCGTGGCAGTGTTGGGTAATATTCATCTAAAAATTACTCAAAGTTGTGTACAAAGCAAATGAGAGGTAGACTGTAATACTTCGAATAAAAGTAGTAAGTGTACACCGAACTCACATGCCTTCTACAGAAAGGATGAGTATCGTGTAAATGCAATATACTCGAAATAATGTACTATACATACGATGTACGTACTTTCAACGTAATGAACAAACACGTTTTAACGCAGTCTTTCTCGATCGTATTCCCCCGTACAGTATGGGGTAATCGAGGGTGCGTCAGTTAATTTTCGGAAATGGCGGCGAATACCTGATAAAGTTTAGCGGCCACAGGGTAGTCTTACTGTGTCGCGCTGACGAGGCTATGTTAACGCGATCAATGACTTCTAGGCCAAGGCGCTGTTTCCTCGAGGTGTGGGCAAAGGCGCATAATTTCCATACGACGTGGGGGCACTGCGCATGCGCTCTACCAATAGCAGTGACACCGCAGCGGCGTGACGTCATCATCTTGCATCATCTTGGTACACAAATCTTAAAGTGGTAAATTCGGGGAATACGCTCCGAAGTGAAGAGTTGTACTTTCCTCAAAAAGTACCTCAGAAAAAAGTGAAGTAATGTCCACACACATATTCAGAAAATGTGTTTTAAGTATAAGTACACGTTTTATAAACCCACTTAAAGACTAGCACTTCAGTTACAACGTACCTAAAGCACTTCCTCAGCACTGCATGGCAGTGTATACACGTTTGGGTCTAAACGTTGACGCCATTGACAGCCTCAGAAACACAGGGCGTTGTGAATACCGATGATATAAGATAAGACCGCCGAAGAACATATCACGAAACGAGAAGCGTGAAGGGGAGTATACTTCGAGGGGAAATTCGAAGCGCGGGCATTTTTAGGCGCGTCGAACCGCATTAACATTCGAGCGTGTTTCCGATTATTTATCTCCTTAGCCGAACCGATTATTTCGGCTACCCGAACACCGGTGGTTAACGTCCAAATTGCTTCACACATCAAAAAAAAAAATTTTTTTAAGTACAGGAGAAATTGAATTGCGGCGAATAATATATACTAGGGTCTCAGTGAACGACGAAATTCAAATTACTACGACTAAACAAAAACAAAAAAGAAAAAATCCATCTGTGCGCCCAGGGCGATGAGTACGAAGTCTCCCTAACCCAGTGTAGGGGACCTAAGCGTTTTATGAGCTTGGACGGGTTCGCTGGGATCCTCCTATTGTTCGCCGTGATTGGCTGTTTACTCGTTCTACAGGAAAGTCTACTCGAAGACCATAATAGCGAAAATCTAGACGCATCTGACCAATCAGAGAGCGTGAAAAGCGCAGCATGCATGGTGGTGTTCGTCGTGTTTCTTCTGTTCGCGTTCTCTCATCGCTGGACCAATCATAAACAGAAAAGGCCGAGTGACTCGCGCTTTTGACGCTGCTCGATTGCTTCCATGACTTCGTAGCCTCCTGGACTTCAAACGAAGTGTACGCCGGGAAAGTGGAATTCCGAGCTCTAATTCGAATGATTAGGGGGTAGAACTAAGGCTACCTGTCTCTGTGTCCACTGCCATAGCCTCCTGTACACTGACAAAGCCTGACATATCGCCACGAGAAGCGGCCGCCCAAAATGGAAAAGGTGGAGCGGCAGACAACGGATGGAGAGGAGAGCCACGTGACTGGCGCCCCTCTGCGGCGAGACGCCGGAACACACTTCTCCCGAGCGAACAACTTTGTGGTTCGGGTCCTCGCCGCTGCAAAAGCTGTGCGCTCCCGAGAAATGGCTCTATTGATGCTCTGTGCTACTAGATCCTCGCGCTCCTAATCTGCGACCGGGCACTCTATGGCTCCGTCGTTCAGCTGCCAGACTTTGTGAGTATAGGAGGCTATGCCACTGCACTCGCCGAACGCGTTCGAATGCGAAGGCCAAACGCCTGCCGCCGGCGTTATGGCGTGTTCACACTGGAAGCGGATCCGCGTTCGCCAAGCGGATCCGCGCGTTCTCAACCGCAAAGCGGCTGAGATCGAGCGGTTTGAGCGCGTTTCTGCCAACCGCTTCGGGACCGATTTCTCCCAACCGCTTTCACGAACCGCAAAGCGGCAACCAATCGGAACGCGACGCTGACGTGACGTCAGTGTCTTTCAAAACAAGATGGCACCTGTCGCTGGCGAGGCGTCTAAGGCGCTGTAGTCCTAGCGTTACAGGAGACAAATCAACGGAGAAACGCGATGTTCACGTCCGTCACTTGAATCCGCCGCGAAAGATTTGACTCGTAATATTAACGGGCTTCGCACCGGTGATTTGGTTCGGGTAAGAGTTTGTTTATTATTCCGGGTGCCACAGCCCGAAGCTCGCTGCCTTGGTAGTCTCTGCCCGTAGAACGTCGGAACCCGCCCCTGATCGACCGAAATGTCAGCTTTTGTACCCAATAAGATAATCGCGTGAACTATTGAAAGCATTCAACACCGTGCATGATCACCACGAAGGCCGATAGAGACGTCGTGAGCCCGATTGCTTATCCAACGCAACACCGCGGAGCAGCAGAGTACCTGTGCTAGCTCGACCCGTAACGAGTACTACTACCAAAAGAAATAAAAGGAACATACTCAAGAAATAAAGTGTACGTACCAGACGATGCAGAGGTAATCCATACGGCGTTTATTTGAGCTTAATGTCAAACAAACAGTAGACTCGATCGACGTTCGAGAGACGAGAGGAGAGTCCGCCACCAACGAAGCTACGACCGGCTAGCACCGAACACATTCCCCACACCACGGTCCACCGAAGGCTCTGGGTCCACCCCACCGTTCACAACTTCGAAAATGATAAGAGCGAACAACGAGGGAGAACACTGGCCCTCTTTCCCGAAAAGAAGGTCAGCTATTCATGCGGGAAGGGTCCACTTCGAAGAAAAAGTCGGGGGCATCCTGTTCTGAGTCAGCAAGGCGCGCCTAGCTGGGCTTTTCTTGCGGGCGAAGTCGAGGAAGCACAGGCGAGTTTTGCGGGTCCATGTCTCTTCTTTTCGCTGCCGGAACTCGTGATGCGTGCGAACATCCCGAAGAAAAATTTTCCGGGTATTTCCGGGTGCCAAAATAGCAAACTTTTGGCTTTGGATCGTGGATTAAAGTGGATTTTGGATTGTAAAACAAGGTTGCCAAACGCAACTCTCAAAAGATCACGCGTTATCGCCGAGAAACCTCCAACCGCCTCTCGCCAACCGCCAACCGCCTCTGGGTGTGTCTGAACGGGGTCGCTCGCGAGCCGCATCCGCAAACGCTTCGCGAACGCGGATCCGCTTCCAGTGTGAATGGGCCATTAGTGAGGTAAAAACGGAAAGAAAAGTAAAAGGAGCACTAAAGGCAGGCGAAGAAATACAAATAAAATAATTGCGGTGGCTTAGCTCGGCTATGCCAGGATATACGTAGTGTGAGGTTATGCGCACAAAATGAGAGGCGCTATCAAGCAGCTCCAGTGCAGCGTCAGACTTGGCTACTGCGCAACGGAGGCGCACAGCTGGGCACGCGGCGGCGCCAGTGCGTCTGCCGCGGCTATGACGTCACTCCTCTGGAATGCGAAGACCGGCGAGGAGCGCGCGGTGGCGGCGGAGCCCGCGGCGACGGCGGCTCCGCCCCGCCAGCTGTTCGCCGTGTGACGTCACTGCTCCTCGCGCTTGTGCAGCACGGAGCACGGCTCATTATGCGAGCCACGCGAAACTGCTCAAGCTCGGCCAGTGTAGCTCACGCTACAAAATTCTATGACGTTCAATACCCTTTCTGGCGTTTTAAAGTTCTGTAAAGTAGGCACAGGTATATACCTTCATTATAAAAAGCGTACTGCTTGGTAATAAGCTATGGGTACTTGGGAAAGTTACTGCGCGTTCTCTATGCCAACACTTGTGTGACTTATTTGTAAAAAGTGTATTCGTTTATCTAATTTTTTTAGGGCGAATCAAATGCACGATATTGCGAAAGAGCCGTGACCATTCAATTATCAGTATAATGTAGCGCGCGGTAGTGAACAGGAGTAAATACAATATAATGACAGCAGGCACGTAGCCAGGATTTTGTTTCGGGGGGGGGGGGGGGGGCGCCTATGACAAAATGCTGTATGAGGGGAGGGGTGAGAGGAGGTCCCAGCAAAATGGAAGATTTCGGGGGAAGGCCCGGGCCCCATGGGCCGCCCCCTGGCTACGTGCCTGAATGACAGACATGAAGAATCTGTAACCAAGATTTAGGATAGAAAAGCTGTGAAACGTGGTCCGTTAGTACATTTTTGGCAGTATATGTCATTTTCTTATCGCAAAGATAGTAATTCCGATGAGATGCGTCATGTCGTACGGCATAAAAACTCTTCCACTGTATACCAAATACGTTGAGTCGTGGCCTCTTTGCCTTGTGCAGACGCCGTTGTATGTGCCACATATTAGCGCTAGAAATCTGCGCCACTCTTATCGCCAGCAAAAGAAGGCGCGACGCCCAATATGCGAGAATGAATGATCCCGAGGTTCCGAATTCTCATTTGTGGGCTGCGAATCGCTAAATAAAAGTTTCAAGAAAAAAATAACACATATCAATTCTAGAACAAATCAACTTTGACTGAACTGAATATTGATATTGAAAATATCTCACTTCTTCATCGTGGCTATCCAAAGCTCTCTATACTTCATCTCACAAGTTGTGTGTCGTCCAATCAAAGATTCGATAGCAATTATCTCTTGCACAAAAAGGTTCCGCCATATGAGAGGGTAACATTTCACCCTGCACATTCCGTTTATTTTCAATTTATTTCTTAAAAAATAAACATCACCGAATGCGTGGCGCTGCTGAAGCCTTACTTTTGCAAGCTCTAGGTATATAGAAGTAGCATCTAAAATCACGCGCTGGCGTCGGGGTCTCCAATATCACAATACAGAACTGACATGAAGTGGGGAAGAGCCACTTTTAGGATAGTTTCCATGACAAAAAAAGTACTAATCTTCGGAAATCTGTGACAAAAATAGTACAATAATTTTAATTTATTTATCCAGGCCCCAAGGACCAAACCGGCAAGAGCAGGGGTTCCGATGAGGACGAAGAGGTCCTTGACATCAGAGAATCACCAAAAGACGTATCTCTGCGTTACAAGGAATCGCATATATTTCGCTGCCTTCCAGCCAGTGACAAGGCCGCAGTCACGTGGTGAGTACGCCATCTTCTGCGTGTGTATCTATTTGAAAGGCCGGGATACGCTTCCTAAAAAACTTGCATGATAATTATCAAACCTTCCCACACTTCAATCCTCAATTTTCGCCTAGTCGTTCAAGCTGAATATTATTTTTTAAAGAATGGCCTGTTTTACATTGAAAGTCCTGCACAGTTATCTTCTTTATACCTGACGTCTGTGAGATGAGCCCCCACGTCTGATTAGCCCCTTTTCTTCTCCCTCTTAAGAACATAGACAAAAAAGCCGAAAATGGAATATCTGGCGACTGTCCAACATCGGCATGGGCAGTGGCAATCTAGTATGCGGCGCAGTTTGCTGACGAGAGAGAAAGGCGAGAGGTTCCCTCTGTGACAGGCATCCGAGATACGCAAGGGCTTACCCCGAACATCTGCAACTCGATGACGGCAGTGGGTTGGAAGCAAAGAAAGACAAAGGTTACACGGAGGAAGGGAGGGGTTCCAATTTAAAACCACTCTCGTCCGCTTTCTTTATATTAGGAGATGGAGGAAGGAACCTTACGTCGACCATGTTATTACACTCCGTAACAGGTATCCACTTGCGCGTAGCAACGCTCGAAAGGCCCTTTGTATTTGTTTTACAATGTAAAAAGAACAAAGCAAATTCATAGATCAGAATTATATTATTTATCAGAACAGTTTTGACATTTTTCAGCCCCTGCTGCTGCGCTCCCTTCGTTTCCACCTTATGAAAATGGGAAATCACTGCCACTGCTATCGCAAGTTTCTTGGAAACGTTATCATTTGAATGTTGTGAGCCCGAATTGGAGGTATCGAACAAATTTATATAAAAAAGTGTTTTAAAAGTGGGGGTTACACTAGTAATAGGAGTCCTAAATGACTGAAGTGCCTGTATGTTTTCTGTGCAATATGGCGGCTGTATAAGAGAGAGAGAGAGAGAGAGAGAACAGTTATTTGCAACTCCCGCGTACGGAGCTCAGTTGTGGTGGGCTGCCACTTTTCGACGAGCAGGCTCCCAAGGTGAGGGAAACGGAGGATCAACAGCGTGGTCTCAAGCACCCTAGGACGGGAGGCCCCCTCTGTCCATCTCAGAGGGTTTCGCATCTAGGAGCCCCTATAATCCGTTTCACAGCATGTTCGAGCGCAGCCAACGCTACGATCTAATGCGGAGAGCAGGTCATTTGCTTCTTGCGGATGAGTAGCGGTGACGTCAGGACGATGCCGCGTTCTGATCGGCCTTGATTGGAAGGATAGTGGGTAGATGCCTTGAGGTCTACCCACTATTTGTTTCTATCAGCCATTAAGAGCTCGGTGTTCTGACACCCTCGCAACCCCTCTGCAAGCAGCAGACGAACTTGCAATCCTCATTGAACCAAATAAAGCGGCTCCGTATATGCATTGTCACGGCGCTCGTCGAGCTTGAATGTTCGCTATTAGCGGCTAAACCAATTACGCACAATGAATTCGTCGAGATCAAGTCTTTTTTGTGTGTGTGCGAGTTTGGTTTAGCCGGTGATTGATAACGCACAAAGACGAGTGCCGTGGCGATGCACTTTGGCACTACGTGGTTGGTTACTTTGAAATGTAGCATCGTCTGCTCTCAGGCTTAGAGTAAGATAGATTAGAGAAATGCTTCAGCGGCATTTCAGCGATTTTCGCTTTAAAAGCGCCGGGTAATGCGTCTTATCCATAAACACCACAGGTTTCTTCATTGTCTTCGATTCGCTTGAAATTTTGCTAAACTCACCAACAAACATCGCTAAAATAGTATCCCAAACATTAGGTCAAAATATTGTATTTTCGAGAAGTTATTGAATTTAACAGTTTTGGTCCTCACCGTGTTTTTCAAACTGAACATCTCTGGCAACAACGAAAAGGTGACGTCAGTGGAAGGCAGGAGTTCACTCTTTGGACCGTAGAATTTGTCCCCAACTGATTGGAAGCAGTTTCATGTGCCAAATGAATACTTTTGAAGTTCGCTCCAGTACCCGCGTTCCTGGACGGAACAAATGATTGGCATACATTCTATTTTTTAGACTTCTTGCTCAACTGGCATCCATGCCTGCCACTGACGTGACGGCACTGAAAAGTGCGGGAATATATTTTAATGTTTGTTTTTGCATCATTTTTATTTGCCGAATTCAAACTATTACGAATTTCGCGATACTAAATAGAATACCGGAAAGGGTAAAGGCCGAGGAATCAGAAAATAGAGTTAGTTGAGATAGCTCAAAAAACCTGTGGAGTACCCCTCTAACTTCACCTTGAAAATATGTGCATCTTGTAACAATTCATGTTGTAAGGGATATATAAGTTTGGCACGCTACCCATATGCTCCTTGGTTCCAACTGTTGAGGTAATATAATACGCGCACTTCGTGCTCCTCTAGGGCATCTTAGCGTTGTTCTTTGAGTGATGTAAATCTAAGTAGCATGTTTTTTGACGTCACAAGGTCCAAGGAATTATTCAAAGAGATTGTGTTATCTGAAACGGCGGGAAAGCACTTGCCAAAGTTACAAACTTGGACCGCGTCACAGAATTCCACTTGCTTCGTATCAAAAAAGAAAAGGAAGAGGAGAGCTAGAAATTGGTTGGCAATAGGACGAAGTGCACGCTGTCAAACATTTGACGGCTGCATTTGACTAAACGTGTCATCACCCACTTAGCGCCGCATGTAGTTGAGTGACGGGGTTGGAGAACGGCCATTACAAGCACCAAGAAAGTAGGCATAGCAGCGGATGTAGTCGATAGCGCCTCTAGATTAGTGTAAATGAGTATAGTTAAAATTATCGTATTTTCTTTTCCTTTCTTTTTTTAGAAAGGCGGCGTGATTATTTTAGTTTCCCGTATTCCCTTGCATTTTTAATTTCGTGATTTAACGTCTCATAGATATTTGCTAATTCCTTCGATTTTATGCAGAACCTCAGACTAATAATATTATATAAAAGAGAGAAAGTTGTTCAATCTGAGACGTGAAAAGAAATATGCAAGCATGAGACACACCTGAAAATAAACAATATTGCCAACAAAAAACCTGCGAGGTCCATGAATAGGATATTAAATGCCAAATGTGCATTGCATTCTTTTTTTTTGGGGGGGGGGGGGGGCAGATTAGTGTGCATTTGTTTTTTGCGTTATACAAAAGAGCATAGTCCTTTATGTTGCTAAGGTGGTTGCCGTCACCAAATTATATAAGGTGAATTAATCACATAGGTACAAGGAGGATGAGCAACTGCGGATATTCAGTCAGGACCCAAACCTCGAGGGTCTGCTGCTGGCCGGCAACAACACGCTCTGGGTGAAGGAAATGGACGTCTCTCTACGAGGAAACTACACGTGCCGGCTTTCTGCCGGTCGATCCATAAGAGACATTCACTTCAAGATCACTTACGGAGGCCCCTCCATCGTCAAGCCAGCATGCGACATAGGTAAGACCTGCTGTTTACGAGGAGCTTGAAGATTTTAACTTGAATTCGACAGATCAAAAATTGAGAGCCCAGGATTTGCAGAACCACGGAAAATGCATAATGCTTGCCCTCTGTTTGATTGCCTTTGTCGAACATTGGCCAACGTCTGGAGTAGATGGGGATACCTTAAAAATAATTCGAACATTCAGCGGGGTAAGATACCCGGTGTTTTTAGGGAAACAACGTGTTTTTCAGTTTACGTAAATAAACTACGCATCCCAGGAAGCTGAACCTCCGTGAGAATGTGCGGCTAGTGGTTGGGGATGAACGTAAACGTTTGAGAACAATGCGTTACCTATATCTAAAAATAAAAAGAGGGAACAAATTTCTTTAGGAGCCTATGCCCACGTAAGCCTAATAGTGTATACACATGAATCGACATTGTGGACGTATGCGGCATTCGTATTAGTGAAAAACACTGGGCAGAAAAAAAATATAATATTGTTCTCTTTGTTGCTGACACTATTGTTTGTGCGAAATAAATACTGAAGGCGCCTGCAATGCCATTTTTCATTAAATAAACTGTAAAGGCACCACACTGCGGGAAAGTCATGCCGGTGTACAAAGACGGAACCAAACTGCTTGCTGAAAATTACAAGCATTTGTAATTTTTTTGAATATGTCAATGCAAGTCACATCACTTCGTTTTTGGAATCAAATAACATAGTAGCCAGCTTCCAACATGAATTTGGAAAGCAACAGTCTGCTACGATTCGACTACATTCAGCCGTGCATGACTTCGCCGTCGCGACTAACAACAGGAAGCAGGTTGATGCAATAATTTTGGATTCATTTCAGACCTTTTATTAAATACCGCATTCTTGACTACCAAAAACGTTGTAGCGTGTTCCTACAGTTTGAGATAACTGACGCTTTTCTATCATTACGTTTGAATGTGTGATTAGGCGTGCCCCTGAGACCGGCCTTAAAAGAGCTCTTGTTTTTTAGTCTATGTCAATATTATCTCTGGTAACCTTGCACGAGTAACTCTGAAGACGTTTGCTGAGGACTACACTATTTTCAAATCTGTTAGTCACTCGATGGACTCAACCATCTTTAATATCGATACATAAAGCCAAAGCTGACAAATATCTATTATTTACTCTACATCTTCTGCACTCACGATAACACATATAATATCCTCTCCTAGCTTTACGTACCATATCTAGGTCCTACTAATAATTCAAAGTTTACCTGGGACATTTACTTAGATAATGAATCTGGAAAGGCTTACACAAAGTTGTGTTCTTAAAAACAGAATTTGGGATCATGTGACAGGTCGGTGAAACTTTCAGCATACAAAAGTTTAATTCACCCAGTAATAAAATACGAGATATAAAAAATACATATGTGAATTTTAATCGTGTGGGACGCGTACACAAAATTATTGAAACATTTGAGGGGATTCACTGAATAATTGCACGTTTTATTTTCTCGGATCTGAAGCATTTAATGCTGTTCATCAACATGCTCTCGAATCTCGTGAAGCGTTAAGTTTCTTATATATACACTTGAATTTAGAACTGATCTAGACAAATACCTTTACATTTTTCCTCCCTGCTAGATTGAATTCAGCAAGACTGAATAGCTAGAAAAAAGTCAGGTCATCTGCTCTTATTTTGAAGGTTCTAAGTAGTCCTATTTGTGAGAACGATCAACGAATCCATTAGGTTCCCTCCGACAGTTAAGCATGTCCCAAGTATTGACTGTTTTGAATTTCCTATTAAAAACATGATGAAACCCTCTCCTGCTGGAGGGTGAATAAACGTCTCAAGTATTTGTTAAATAAAAACAGCAAAAAAACCAGCTATAAACGACAATGGGTACAGCCGTGTCATGCACTGAATATTCTGTCGCTACAGTCTACGATCGAACTTCACTCAGCTAGTCGCTCGCTTCGCAGTTCTTCGGAAGATCCCGGGCGACCTGAGCTTCACCCGGGGTGAGACCATCATCCTACCGTGCGAGGCCAACGGCGCCCACGTGGCCACTCACTGGACCCGCAACCAGCTGCAGCTCCGCACGGGTGCATCGAGGGTCACCATCCTGCCCATCGGCTTCCTCACCATCAATGACTCGCGGCCCGAGGACAGTGGAGTGTACGCCTGCGTCACCACGGACGTGGCCAAGAACTGTTCGCGCTCCTTCAACGCCGCCGTCGTGGTCATGCCCAAGTCCAAGATCCAAGAAGGTCAGGTCCTGACGCGCCTGGAACCCATTGCTGCTGAACCCCCGCGACAGCCCCAGTCCCCTAGACCCGTTCCGCGATCGAGACACCGTGAAAGACTGTAGTTGGCTCGCCAAAAATAAAAAAGGCAGTAGCCAACCAGTCTCTCTGGGTTCTTCTGTTCGACTCGAGGCCGTCGGAGTCAACGGCTTTGGAGTCAGTCTGATGCTAAAAAATCGTAGCATCTGGTCTTTAGCCTAATACAACTTACTATAGCCTGACAGTTTATGCAGCAACGCTGGCTTATGTAATTAACTTAATGGTAATATCTTGCTGTTTATATTTCCGATGTTATGAAACAAAGTTCTTAAAATATATAGAAAACTGTCCTGTAGTCGATCGGGTTGATCCCTATTTGTCAGGTGTACCTATTTTCAACAGGACTGCGTAAAAGTGGAGACAGCACTTTATCAATTGTGCCTAAATGATTATCGGGAAGTGTTATTTCAAAGCTCTTGGTTTGACCAAATTCAATGTGGTCAAGTTATGCCCAACTTATGTTGGCATACCAAAACATAGAATCGCCGGTGCACGTTAGCTATAATTTGTTTAAAACTTGTTGTAAACTTTCAATAACCCGTTTATAAGATATGAAGAGGCAACTTTTTCTAACAGACAAAGGAATTTCTTTCGTTCCCAGAAGCGACATAAATATTTCTAGCTGGATATTTGTGCCATTCCTAGAAGAGCTGCTCGGCTGTTCCCTAAGAGGGACAAAACTCTATTTCAGGATTAAAAGCCATAAAAAACGTGGACCAGTAAAAAACGACGCACACACACAGTAGAGCGCATTTGCTACTGAGGTTCAATCTGACTTGAAATCTAACTGGCTAGGCGATTCGGCATTTAGTATAGAGACAGCCTCAGTCAGTGTTGACAGCTCCAGCGACTGTGTTGATTTGGCTACCACATTTAGGTACAGCGATGAACGTGGCAAGCATCCGATCGCCAAAAGAGCACGAATGACGCGATAACCAGTGAGCACTCCAGGTAAACCTTTACGCGATTGTCCAAGCATGCCCTGAAGAACCACATGCAGCGTTATTAATAAACATACCAAACGGTATGCCTACACGCAACTTTGCACGACAAATAATTAGCTTAACCTTTTATTCATTCGCCTTACTCTCTCTTATTTACTCATTTTGCAGTGTGTGGACGCACTTCGGTGAGCATCAGCGAACAACCGGCAGAAGCGCATTTCTGGCGGTCAAGATGCCAGGAAAGGGCGCATCCCTGGCAGGTAAGCGTGGTTTATCTTATGCAATACCTTCGCGCGGTATCGGCTTCAAGATGTTTGTTTTGTTGATCGAGTGAAAGCCTGCGTGTTATGCAGAATGGGCGAAAAGATCTATGTCCCGCCTAGACGAAAGATTACGGAGCAAGACTAATGCGTAATATTATATGATTTTACAAATAATTCTGAAAAAGTTAGTAGCGGGAAAACATACCAAATTTCTGTACGTTTAAAGGTAGGGAATAGTTCAAAAATGATGATTTGACTGATATCCAGATATGGCAGTCATATACGTACTACTTCTGCCGCCGACCCAAGGTCTACGAGAAATTGACACCGTTGCAACATTAAATATCCACCCTCAGTGTCCGAAGTTAGGCTGCTGAACAAAAAAATGGGTAAGATCTCATTGTTCAGAGAGTGAACTTCGTTTTGTATAAATTTATATCATTACTACGTGATGCACCTTGAAGACACTCCGATTGGCAGTCGTAGTGCATTGACTAAATTTCTCATCTACAACGTGAATCAGAGTCGTTATGCTATGAGAGACCGACGTTATGGGGAACAGCTAGCCTTTAATGTGGCTCAGCTTTATTTTCCTATAATTAGTGACAAAAGTTGCTCCATCCCAATTCGTCCTGTCATTTTCCTTGTTATCAATACCTTTTTCGTGTTGACACCATATCACTCGCTTGACGTTGCGCTAGATAAAATATATGCGAGTAACCATTGACTCTACTTCCTTAGTGCTAAGGTATATGTTAATTAAGCTAAATATAGGGCAATGTGTTTGAAATGTAAAACCGTCCAGTGAGGTTCTCGCGCTACGTAACTCCTTCGTCAAAAAACCGTAAGGCACGAGGTGAATACAGCACTTATTACTAAAGGGATGGCCCCAAAACGCCTTATTAAGGACACGGACAGCTATGGTGTTTCGGCAACTAGAAGAAGTCACCTAAAAACGCCCTTTCACACCCAGCACTACCCCTGCGCGAGCCGTGGATGAAATTAAGATGAGATTTCCTTTTATCAAGCCTTGGCGCGATTAAAGTCGCACAAACACACGCTCACGCACGCGCACGCACGCACGAACACAGACACACACAAGCACGCAATACGAGACGAAATGAACTTCTCCCAGAAACTCCTCCTCACCCCTCCCCCACAAAAAGGGTTGCTTTCGTTCGCATTTGCGAAAATGTTGCGCCGAAATCCGCACTGAGATGATGGAACTGATTAGGATGATTTTTTTTCCGGCGGGTTCGGCATGTCTCGACGGCAGTATGACTACAAGATTCTCACTTTTTATCAAAATACAAAAATCGACTTACATGTATCGAAACGGCCGTAATCGACGCGTCTCGTCGAGTTTTCTATACCTGACCGGACATGCCCATGTCGACATTTCCATGCGTAATTCTTTCGTCTTTCCGTTTCTCCGTCCAGGCATTGGCTTCGTTGACCGAAGCGGCGACCCTTGCTGCGGCGGTAGCCTGGTGTCCGGAACGCTACGTGCTGACGGCGGCCCACCGTCGGGGAGAACCTCCGCACGCGGACAGCGGCCATTGAAGTGGCGCTGCGGAAGCTCTTCATCGACAGAGGAGGAACCCGACAGAGATCGTCACTGACGTGCGGGACATTCGGATTCACCCCAGCTACGGGCTCGTATACCGTCGACAGCGACATGGCGCTGGTGCGTAACGAGATAGAGCGGTCACGCTTGCAGAGGACTCTGCTGGTTGCCTGGGCCCGTCGTCACAGGTTTCTTTATGTTCTCGTTTACTGTACTACATTTCTGCTCCAAGTTTGACAGCATCCTATGCTGCAGGATCGAGGGTAAGCAAAACAAGCATCGCCATAAAGTGCATCGTCTGTTCCCTTTGTTGATTTGCCTATCAATGGCTGAAGCCAATGGGGCGCGGGAGTAAAGCGCCACGGCGCCAATCGCGGCGCGGGGTTGACCTTGATAGCAAACGTGACGAAGCGCTCTTGGCTCCACTCAATTGGCCCCATCAGATTCTGGCTTCGGACGCAGTGGGACTTGCAGCGGAAACGGAGCATAACAATCCCTGCTTCATCATTTCTGAAGGAGAGAAAGAGAAAGGGAATTCCTCTCTTCTCCTCTTCTCCTACTGACGAGCGGAGGCGAAGCAGTTATCGTCACCGCCTGTCAAGGTTCCTAGGCGGGAATTAAGAACAGAGGCGTTAGAGACATCCACCAGGTGCTAAGCTCGAGAAAATCGTTGAATTCGTTTCACAAGAATTCCTTCTCGTGTCTTTTTCACCGAGAGATTGGTGTGTCTGATGTGATACAGCTCCTTGACACGGAATAGACCGAGAAACAAGCCCCGATGTTGTCGTCGTATCCCTTTAAAGGGACACTGACAGGGTGTTTATGGCGGCGAAGGTTTTTATTTGTGCATGACATATGAGTGCCCAGTCACCCAAAACACTGGTTGCGGCTCGAAATTCATATTTTTTTCCGCCCGAAAACCGTTGATCGAGGAAGCTGAGTCGGTTTTGAGTCGCGCTCAATCTCTTCTCCGTGTCACGGAGCCGTTTTCCATGGCTTGGACACCACCACCCAATATGCTCAATGCAGTGGGTCATCGAGGACACACACTAAATATTAAAATATAAGAGAAATACGATCCCCATATTTTGTGGCTTCCTAAAATCACGTAAACACGTTGATTGAAGAAAACAAAAGTTGCTCTGTCACGTGACTTCCACCAGCTCTCTCTCCTCCGCCCCCCCCGATATTTCTTTTTTCCTTCCCAGTCAGTTTAGGTTTTCGGTTCCGAGCAGTTCCGTTTTATTTAGTGTATTAAAAAATATACGCGACGCTGGAGCAAAGATAGTGATAGGGTGCTCCGTGGCCGTCGCGCGAGGACAATATCATCCTCCGTGGCCATCCGTGCATAGCGCGCTTTTGCGCCGGTGAGGCGCGCTCCAGTCGCCCACTCTGCTAATAGTGGTGACGGTGACGAATGACGGTGCTGCTTTTCTCAAGGAACCGATGAACGCACGTACGGTCGTGACTTAGCATGCAGTTCCGCAAAAGGCCCGCAATGTTCACATATTTTATTTCATATCCCGAACTGCATGTTACGGGCATTGTTTTTCTCTTCATTGTGCCGCATCAAGACGTATTGAGTGGATTACCTGAAATGTCTACGCCATGCACTTTTACCCGTCGTCATCGCATCGTGGTGGTG
>JAZHYW010005691.1:0-104932 GCA_037355805.1 Ixodes ricinus
CAATAAACCATTTGCTATATTACCCAAGCCTCAAGGAGAATGCAGGGATTGGTGTTCCACGCGCCACACGCGCACGCCTTCCCCGTATAAAAGATTCGAAGTAAATAACCAAAATAAAGTGTTGACGAACGCGCGTGCAAGATACCATTTGTTTTAGATATTTGCTTTAGAAAAGTTGCTACTGCTGACGCCAGCACGTGCGGCGCGTGGAACACCAATCCCTGCATTCTCCTTGATGCTTGGGTAATATAGCAATAGGTCTATTATGGATACAAGCGTCAGCTCTTTGTGTTCGATTGCACGTCAGCTACAACCACTGATCTCTATTTTAGTAGGCTGGATCGCGGATCGGGAGCCCGTCGGTGTCGCCACCGGCGGCCATTGCTTGACACCAGGCAATACACGCAAGTCTATGGGAGAAACGCAAAAAAGTAAGAATATTGAAGCATGTACGCTGTGCTCGGAGGCGAGTATTTTATGGTGTGCTGCGATCTTTATGTCGGGTGTTTGGAGATCGAATCGGTATTTGTCAAACGTTCGAACGCCGATTAAAAAAATCAAATGAACCGGAGCACCTGCGGCTGAGCTGGCGAGCTTGCTCTCGTAGTGGAGTAAACAAAGGAACTTGTCGTCAATGAGACTGTCCTCGGGGAAGCCCATAAGTTGATGAATGGCAAAGAAGTTCCATTTCGACAGCGGCTTCCCGGGAGTGAGCGAATTCCGCGTAGCAAAGCCTTCGAGCTTGTCGTCTGCTAAACCCAACTCAACAAAACCGCCACCGACTCCGCGGTAACTCTAGGTAACTCTCGCTTCATTGAGCTGCATTACAGCGGAGTCACTCCCGACCACAAAACATTTATTTATAAGAACTGCGAGGGCTGTCAGTTTTAATGTTTGTACGCAAACTATTTGACGGGCTTATCGAAAGGCATCCAAAAAGTTTCAGTGCCGACAACAGCTTAGAAACGGGGGAAACGGCACTTTTTCTCGTTCTTCCCATAGACTCCCACGCATTGGCTGGTGTCAATCAATGGCCGCCGGTGGCGACACTCGGCCCCAGCTGCCGGGGCCGCGGTCCGCGATCCAGCCTACTACAATAGAGATCAGTGGCTACAACAGTACTCGTGCAGCGGGAGCTCGAGCCAAAGCTACAAACGCACTTGCCCGCTCGCAGCATTTTTGATTATCACCAAAAGTTTCAGATCCTCACGTTCCGCAATGTCGGTTGTTCCGCCATTGTGCAGTGGATCAGCCGACGTCCACCTAAGTCTAATATCGTCAAAACAAATGGAACTAACGTTGTAGACGCATGTGACATCTATATAAGTAAATTACACTTGGCAAAAAAAAAAAAAAAAGACTATTGTTTTATTTTTTTGTTTTGACAATATTAGGCTCAGGTGGACGTCGTTCATAGAAAAATTTCTTCTCTCGTTTTTATCTTTTGATCCAGTTGGCGTCCTCCTCTCAAATTTTCGCACTCTATTCAAACTGCTGGCGTCCCATTTTCAGAGTTTAATCTTCCCGCCATGCGTAAATTATCTACACGGGCCAAAAAACAAGATTTTCTCAAAAACATTACTATACTTCATCTCACCTTAGCGTGGACTAACTGCGAAGGTTGTGCAAGCGCGAGCGGCTAGCTTTCACTGCCTCGACTGGAGCACTCGCTGCACGAGCGCTCGTGCAGCCACCAAGGCTTCATACAAAGCAACTAGCTCGCGCTTTTAGCATGCGTGGCTAACAATAGTCCATGCTAAGGTGAGACGAAGTATAAGTGCATGCTCTGCACGTGCTCATTTCTTTTATATAAGTAATTAGAATTAAATAACATAAGATAGATTTCAAGCAGTTGTATGACTGCAGACACCAGCACGCGGTGCACGTGTAACTAGACGTCAGAAGACTCCTAGCGAAAGGCCTGATAAGGCTCTGAAAGCGAGACTTTTGTTGATTCTATTTTTTGTGTGTGTGCTATGTTAGCGCGCGTGGTCAAACGCTTGCATACTCTACAAGCGTGGCTCGTTAGCACAGTAAGATCGTGCAGGGTTGAACAGATATACCCTAATATGTATTTGGTAATTAAAAAAAATAGTTGAATGCATTGCAAAGAAGGCTAGAATACTTATTCCGAACAACATTTATTTTATGAAACATTATTTCAGATATTTTCATTCTCTGTAGACCTGGTTTGGTGGCTAGTGGATATGAAAAACTAAAAAAAAGAAGCATGATTTCTATTATTTTGAACAATTACAATATATTTCTTAACCAACAAACAGGTGCTTACTCTGAGATGCAAACTGAATTTTGACGTTAGCGTTTTGGCGCCCGAAACAAGTTTTTTTGTAAATTTAACACTTCCCGTTTTGCGGATTGGTAAGAAAACAAAACGGGCCATCAATAGGTAGAAAATATGTTTCTACCAAAAGTGGGGCGTACGTTTTTTTTTCTTCTTTCTATTCACCTTTATAATTTTTTAGGCAAAATCAAAGGAACCTTTAAATCACTTTAGTGTCTTCATAAATAACCTCGGGAGTTCACTATGCTATTGTTCGTTATGAACACCTCTTTCAACAGTGATCTTACTATGTCACGGCGGAATAAAGCGGTGCTACCTTACCTGTCTGGAAGCAAACTGGAGTGTGTGTATGTTTATACAGCCTAGAACATAGTCTGCCTCAACGGGCGACTTGTCTCCCAGCTGTAGATGAGCAATTTAGCCTGTGCAGTACAACCGGTAGCCTGGTGTCTTTAACGTGCATCACGCAGTAGTGATACACGACCGCACGCCGGTACAATGCTCATCCAGATTGAAACGGGCAGGGGTGGGGATTGAACCCAGGATCCCTGGGTTATACAGCGCGAGCTTTCGCTCCACGTGCTCCGAGCTGGTGTGCTCTAGCCCACTCGGCCACCGATCCTTTTCTTTTTCTGTTATTGCACTCGGCCACCGATCCCCCTTTATCTGTCTGGACTAAAGCCCTTCGATGTGTTTGCGTTTGTCTTGCAAGTAGCGTCAAACGCGTCAGTGCACGAGGCCCGTGTCTCGAGCGGCCCTCGGAAGCAGTTGTCGGCGCAGTACTGAAATGAACGGCCCTTGGAAGCGAATGGCAGTGGAGTACCCGCTCCTGGCGCGTGTCTTGCGCGTTTCCACAACAATGGTTGGCGGTACTTGTAAGCGTGAATTTTATCAAAGGAATTGAGTCTGCACTTGCCCGCAGTGCCTTCAACTTTTGGAATTTACGAGGATAGCTCGAGTGCAACTGCGACATGGCTTTGTGTATTTCAGTGGTTCTTTTTCGCTGACACGCAGACTGACGTAAAGTGTTCTTTCTTGCCTTACCTAACGGTGGCCTTACCCGTTGCCAATATTGTCAGCTGATGTGCACTTGGCACGCGATTGTGGACGAGTAGTAGAGCCGCGCCACTTGCTTGGACAGAGAACCCCTTGGTACAGTTCACGGGTGGGAAGCGGTTGCTTCTTGTTCCTTTTTACTCGCCGCGCAAAAGTGTGGACCTCGCCTTGCAGAAGTCTGGACCTCGCCACTGAATGAGCTATGCTTAGAGTCGGCACTCTGTTCCCCGATATTGCAGTGGGCGCCGCCATCTTGATGCTTGTACAGAGCAGACACAACTGCCGATCGTCATGATTCAAAAATGCGACTTTCTCAGCATTCGATTCGGTGTAAGGAAGCTCGTGTAATATTACTTTGCTCTGTCGCGAAGTGTTTTAATATTTGTGCAGGACGTAAAAGCTTTTCCTGTGATTTTAGATAAATGTTCAGATGACTGGCAACCATGATTTTAAGCCACAATATGGACAAGTGTCGTTTCCTCTGAAGCGTAGCTTATTAAGTGGCAGTAGGGAAGATCATGGCGGAACAGCGCAGCACTGAGCTAGATTTCAGACGCCATGTTCTTCCCAGTGCCACTAAATAAGCTACGCTTGAGAGTAACGACACTTGTTCATATTGTGGCTTAAAATCATGGTTTCCAGGTATCTGAAGATTTATCTGAACTCACAGGAAATGCTTTCCCGCCCTCCTCAAATGCTTAAAGAGTTCGCGACATAGCAAAGCAATATTATATGCGCTTTCTAACATCGAATAAAATGCTGGGAAAGTCGCACTTAAAATCATGACGATCGGCAGTAGCGTCTGCTCTGCACAAGCACCAAAATGGCGGAGCCCACAACAATGTTGGAGAACAGAGTGCCGATACTTTAAGCGCGGCTCATTTAGTGGCTCTAGTTCTTCCCAGAAGTAGCGCGCGGCACGTGTCTTGAGCATTTCCACAAAAATGAATGACGCCACTTTTCCCAGGATAGATGGGCTTTACTCCACACATCCTGGGAGCGCACATTTTTTTGTTTTCTAGCTTTAATTGAGCTCCAAATATAAACAATTTTTTTAAACAACGTTTGCGTGTTAATAGTGGTGGTCCAAACGGCCGCAACGCCCCACCCGGTGCTTTCAATAATTTCGAACGTGGTTGCAACTTCGAATCCATTCGCAAATCAGAGCTTATTCCACGTTTTGTAAGCCACTATAATCTACGTATGTACTGGCTCGTATCTCGCGCCGCCTGTTGGCCGCTTCCGGCAGCGGCCGACGCAGAGCGAAGAAGATCTAAGCTCGAGATCGGCGGCGAACAGCCCGTGGCCCGAGTCCACCTCGAGCGCCCGACCTGCATGCGCAGCTGCGAGCATGCAACTCGTTTGTTCCGGAAAAATTCTGCGCCATCTATGAGGAAAAGGGTACAAATAAATAGCGGTTGAATCCCCCTCGTCAGCGAGAGCTTGCTCTTCATTTGTACGAATTTATTTTATATGTTTTATATGTAGACACGGGCATATCAGCATCTGTGCAACCTTCTGTTTTTGTGTGATGTGCACCTGGCTTCTAGCGACACGTGCCCCATGAGAACAAAATCAAAATTTGATCATCACGAGGTTCAGCTCTTAAGCCCCTGAACTCCTGAGAGCTTCGTGGATTCTGGAAAACGTTGTACTACACCAGCGGACTTTGCAATTCTACTCTGAGTGATGCACGCTAAAGAGCTCAGCTGGGCAGTCATACCGGACCTGACAAACAGTCTCTTTAGAACGGACACATGACTGGCCACATTTCGCAGGAAGACTAACCGTTCTCCCTAAAAATATCACCGATTTTTTTTTTTTTTTTTTTACGTGTAATATAAAGTTGGGCGTTTGGGACGCTTCAGCGGAGGACTGAAGATCAACTTGAACCACGATCGTTTGGCGTGCAACGGAAATCTCGGTTACACGGCGCCTTCTCCGTCAGAAACTTCGGGCACTTCGGCCGGAATTCGAACCCGCCAACTGGGGATCCGCAGGCCGGTACTTCGCCTCAAAGCCACCAGAGGCAACTGAACTGATAACCCACAAATCGTTCGATAATGCAGAATCGAATACGGTACGAAACAAAAAAATGGTTACAAAGGCGTTCGATTTTCTTTTTCCTTCTTCTTCAAACGATTTGTTTTTAATTGAAGTGTTTTCATGAATTTGTAAAAAATGCGGAAGAACCAGAATGTAGTTGCCACTATTTGACAGCAAGGGAAACTAGATTATATATTTGTATCAGGGTTTGTCAGGAAGGTCGTTCTCGGCACACGTGATGCGTCGGGCGGAAAGTGGGACGACGCCCGTGCTGCTGGTCTGCGCGTCCAAGCTGCGTCTTTGCAAACAACTATACCCGCATGCCGAACCCGCTGTGCAAACAACACACCCGCGCAAACGGGCAGCGAGAACAAGGGCAGCAGCTCGTGGCGTGTGCGGGGCCGCTTCAAGGACAACCCTGAAGCGTACGGCCACCAAGTCCCGTAGGGATGCGAGGCCGAACCGCCTCCAAAGAATCGCCATCACCATACTTCATTACAGGTTTCCAGATGAGATGCTTTCATCCGAGTGCCGTCAGCTCTGTGACTGGCTTATATATGGTTTCGAAGAAGTTCATCTGACGGACGATGGAAATTAAGGGGCTCGCGGTGTTCAGTGTTCATCAAAGCACTATACTTTCCACGAAGGACTCGATGAGCGGTGTAACGACGGGCCATCGGACCAGCACCACTCAGAACACGAAGACTACAATCCTACTCTCTCCTCTGACGTCACGCGAAGTCCCCGCCAGCACGTTTTCTCTCAATTTTATTTGCTTCGCTTATTACAAGGTGCGTCATGGCACACAACCCTGCTTTTCGTGCCCAGGACAGGGAACACCGAACAGGCCAGGTGTGCCCAACGCTGTCATGGCCGAACGCTGTACGTTGGTGTCCTCTGGCATCTTTCAACAACCACCGAAGAGACAGGGGCTGCGAGATCCGGAATTTCCGTGGAGCTCATTCTATTAAAAATGTTGACTTTTCTCTCGATTCCTCCACTGGGGATCGGACCAGGTCGTTTGTTTTACTTTCGAGAAATTTTTTAATCTTACTGCGGCTCACCCGGGACTGGAAACCGTCCTTTCGTCACTTCATTTAACTTATTTTCTCCCCACGGACGGGCTGCCATTGTACGGCTGTCGAGCCCTCTTTCTCCTAATGGCAGATACGCGTCGCAACAACAGAGGCGCCCTCGACACGGCTGCGAGCAGGCCAGGCGGGGGACATCGCGATAGAGGCGCCCGCAGCTGCCGAAGCGGGAGACCTCCGACGAGGGAGGTCAATCAGCGGGCGTCCAGGGACGCCGCGACCTCGCCATGACAGGTCAGAAGACCCGCATGGCGAGGCGAACGAGCGACAATTTAGTGCCAGCCAGGGCCGGGGCCAACCTCCAGCGTTTACGAGCCTCCTCGCACGCGTGCGCGGCGTGCGTCACCCAAAGCGGGCGGTGCAGATCGGCGTCTTATTAAGCAAGGTCCACCGGTAGTTCATGGAACATTAGAAAAATACTGAGAACGTCCCCAGAACCGCGTGTGCTGCCGTGGCTTGATACGTACTACCACGCCGTGTTTCCACTGACATAATTTTGTTTACCATTTCGTTGGTTCTGGCACGTGTCGAAGGCGAGTATTCCAAGGACTCACTTCACCCCGTCAGACACGTGTACAAGAACACGGGCAGTACACAGAGTGTGTTTCATCACGCTGACATCAAGGCTTGCGAAAACGCCCCCTTCAATTTTTTTCTTTTTGTTTTTGATAAATTTATTAAGGTTGCAGGGAGCTGATATCACGAGGGCGCTACGGTATTTTGTGCCCCAGTAGATTTCCCGCTACTGCGTTTATTTGTCCTTCCGCAACGCACAGCGATTAGACCAGATTATTTTAGGGGCGAAGCTCCTTAGGGGCTAGCCCATACAAAAATGGTCTATGGTCGTCTATGAAAAATTATATGGCAGGGTATCACCCCCTATGGCCCTCTATGGTCGGCCATAGAAATCCATATAGATAGCTACAGCGAGCTATAGAAAAATATATGGCCCTGTGTCTAAAGACTGGGAACCAATAAATTTTCTTTACCCGCCTATAGAAAAATCTATGGCCACAAGCCTGAAGGCTGGGAACCAATAAATTGTCTTTAACCGTCTATAGAATATTTTATGGCCCCAAGTCTAAAGTTCACTGGGAACCAATAAAATTTCTTTAGACGCCTATAGAAAATTACATGGCCCCGTGTCTAAAGACAGCGAACCAATAAATGTTCTTTACCCGCCTATAGAAAATTCTTAGACTCCTAGTTTGAAGACTGGAAACCAATAAATTGTCTTTACCCGTCTATAGAAAATTTATGGCCCCGAGTCTAAAGACTAGGAACGAATAAATTTTCTTTCCACGCCTATAGAAAATAACTACCGGCGCTTACTGATTTGGTAAAAACACTCCAGGTTAGAAAATTAAATCAATACTAAATTTCTGTAATGCCGGTGACAAACCATGACCCAAGATATGTTCTCTGCTGTTGCAACGAGTCGTGAAAACCAGTAATATTGTTTGTTTGAAAAATCCATTAAAATATATGTGCAACAATTAAAATTAATTATTACCCCAAAAGTAAAAATAAATTACACTGGCGCCGAACACTGCAATCAAGCAACATTGCAATCTTCAGCACCAGTGTACTGCATGTCATCACTGCATCGTCAACGTGATTCATGAAACTTATTAAAAATATAATTAATAAATTTTAGTTAAAGGAGCGGTGCAACGATACTCAATTGGAATGTTTTTCTCTTTACACGAGCTTACTGGCACACCTGGGACTCAAGGATACTCACACGCAACGCCACTGGCCAAGAAACTCCTTTGTTGCGGTGTAATTTCAAGGACAAAATCGATCATTTTCATTCAATCTCTCCTTTGCAAAATTTGATGACGTAACGTGGGTATCGCAGTACACCCATATGACGATATTTGAATGCGGTTCATAGATTGGACCCGAGCATTGCGTGGGCACTCGATTTGGGCTCGTGATAATTACTAGCTCGAGAAGCATTCGGGTAGTGGCCCGTGTCCAATCGCTGCAACGACGACAATAGCCGAGCCATAACAATGCCTGGAACTCAGCGCGTGTCCTGTGCTTTGCCAACCCCAGCGCGTGGCTATGACCAACATTGGCGGCATATAATCCGCTCCAGATCACGTGGCCGCTTGTTCTGGCTGCGAGTTGAGGGGGTGAACGCTGCTCGTTTTTCTTGAGTTTTTTTCTGGGACTTCTATTGCGTGGGGTGAAAAACGAACGCGTGTTTCATAGGTCATTAACGTCAGGGATCCGTTTTAAGCGGTATTTGCGGAAAGTACAAAATTGTTGCACCGCCCCTTTAATTAGCCTAATGATCTACATTTGCTTTTTTCAGGGTATTGAATTAAGAGATGGGGGCTATTCCAAGAGACAATTCAAATAACGTGTTAAGTACGAGTAATATTCGCTCCGCCTCTCCGTAAAGGTCAGATTCACCGGGAAAGTCGGATTCGAAAATTAGACTGCCATATATACAGCTAGTTCGAACGTAGCATATGAAGAGAGGGGTCCGGTGTCGCGGCGGTGTTGTGTGGGGTAGTGTTCTGCTTGTGTTCTGTGTATTCTGTGTGTTCAGACATGTACGTATTATCTACCATGTAGCGTTCACAAACCGAAAAGACTTGAAGTAATTTTTTTTTAGAGTTTGCTGGTTAAAGAGAGCCATAGGGTAAGCCATAAAGAAGTCTTTAGCCAACCATTAGACAAGCTAAAGAGCGCTATGGCTGGACAGCGATAGGGCCATAGACAAAGCTAAAGAGGCCCATAAAGGCGACCATAAAAAATGCTAAAGACAGCCATAGAAAATTCTTTAGCTAATTGGGCCAAATAGCTAAAGCCGACCATACAAAGAATTTTCTATAGCCGACCATAGGACATTTTTGTATGGGAGCCACTGTCCTTCCGTCCGTCTGTTTGGCGTCCAGTGCTCCTGCTCCTGCTCGTGAGCTCGCGCGCTCACGTGCCCGTGTAGGGCCAAAAAGAAAGAAAGGAAAAAATGAAAAAATGAAGAAAAAAACGATGAAAAAATGTTTGCGCAGTCGACAGGATTGAAACCTGTGCGGAGAGACCCCAATGGATTTCTAGTCCATCGCCTTAACCACTCGGCCGCGACTGCGGGACGAGTAGGGGGCTCTGAGATGTGGTAGTAACTCAAGAGCTGGGGATGTCACGGATGAAACGTTGCATGTAGCCGCTCAACATCTATACAGGAGAGGGCGCTGCGGTCACATGCGTATTTAATCGCGTGAAACTTTGCATGCATTGGCTCAACGTTTATAGACGAGAGGGAGCTGCGGTCAAATGCTCAAATGCGTATATAACCACGTTCCATACCACACATTCTCTTTCTGACATGGATGAAAACGAACAAAGGGCTCGGCATGCTGCGGCTCAGCGTCTACGCAGACAAGCACCACCAGAGCTTCGCCCTAATCAACATCCTTCACCACGTGGAGATGCGGTCAATTTTTTACTTCACGAAATCGATAATTGTAATAGGTTTGTTGGGTATTAAACAAAATGGTGCAAGATAAAACAAAAAAGAACAAAAACGGAAGCGCCTTTGGTTCACAGATAGTGGTCAGTAGTGGCTTGTTGGCAAACAAACACCAGTGACTATAATTCAAAGAACGAAATAGCGGAATGATTTCATGTAAAACCATGCTATATATTTCGTTTCAGTTCAAGCAGGTGCGTACTAGATGCTACAAGAGCAAGTTCCCAAAGCAAGTTCCGGGCTTTCAGCGCCCTATGTCGACCAGGTGCGCTTGCAGGGTGCAATAATCGTTGAGGTCCAGTGTTATGACGAAGAACTCGTGTGCACGGTGGCGCGTCGGCACGTGTGATTGTGTCTGACTGACATTTGACCGGCACAGGATAACGAGCGTGCTCTCGTCTCGAGACAGAACAGGCCGAGGCCCAGCATGGCGTTACGCTAAACTTCGTTTCAGCTTGGGTCCAGACGCAGCCGATGCTACAAGCGCGAGCATGTGGCCCAGAACAGCGCTTGCACTGCACGAGCGCGCGTGCTTGGCAGGGATGCTGAAAGCCCGGAGCTCGCGCTTGTAGCTTTGGCTGCGTCTGGACCGAAGCTGAAACGAAGTCTAGTACAACCGTTGGTCGTTACGTTGTAGTTTGCTTCATTTCACCCAGGACAACATATTCACGGTTTCACGAGCACACAAAGTGAAACTACTGTACCAAGCCACGGGTTCGCGTTGTCGGCTTCTTTCCCTCTGACTACGCGCTTGCACGTGCGCGCTGGTGCTTGCAAAGACTTGAAATGTTTGTGTCGCAACCCACACCACACTTACTGCTTGGTGGAGGGTACCTGACGTGCTAGGGGTCCAAGAATTCGCAGTAAGCGCGCGTAACAGAATGACAAATCGCAACAGAGCCTGTCTCCACCCCTGAGAAACAGACATGGTTTGCTCACTCCTCCGCGTCAATCAACACCGCAAAAAAAACAAAAAAAAACAGCGGTGATTTTGATTGAAAGGGCATGCGCTTACCACCGACGCGAAGTCTAGAGCTAATGTCAAAATAAAACCAACGCTGAAAAAAGGCAAACGGGAACGACTCCACTCTACGGAATCGCTACCATATACCATCGACGCGCAATAGGTAAAAATAAAAGAAAGAAAATTGCGACGAAAATAACAACGAGGAAAGGTGACAAGCAAAAGAAGCAAACCCGAACAAAAAATGGCCGTATACACCCAAAAGGGTCTTCCGAAGAAAAAAAGAACGGGATAAACAAAAAGCGAGAAAGCCCTAAAAAATGCAGTAGCCCGCTGCGCTGGCCGGACGGCACCGTCGGAGAAAGAGAGCCGACGAGAGATACTGAAGCCCACGCGGCCGAAAGGGAAAGCGAGAACTCGCTTCGGCCGAGGGCACGCCTCGCTGGCTTCACCCGACAGCGCGCCTCCTCGGCGGAGAAACCTCAGAACCACTCGGGCAAGTAAGAGGCGAGCGAGAGGAACCGCGCTCCTCTCCGATGGAATTACGTAAAGGGGCGCGGGGGAGGTTTCGAATGTGGGTCAGACTCGGAGCGAACGAGGAGAGCCAGGCCGGCACTGCGGGGGCGCTGGGAGGGAGACCATCGGCCTATCTAAGATCGTGCCGCGCCGACAAAGGAACGCAGCTGCCCGTACTCGGAATCCCAGAAATAGTGCCTCGAGCTGCATGCAGCGGCGGGCATCATACATGCACCCACGGTGTGTCGACGAATTCGCTGCCGCAGGCTTGCAAGGCCTCCCCAGCCTCTTCTGCCCCACCTCCAATCGTCTCGTTCACCCCTAAGCTGACAGTGCGGTGGGAGCTACGCGCTCCCCGGACCAATCAACAGCTCCCTTTCATCATCTGAGCCCGCTCTCTGTGCGTGGTGGCGCGCGGGAGCGTGATCAGGTGGGGAAAGTAGAATATATACCACTGGTCCAACGAGCACATAGCTCTCACCGCGTTGTCAGGTAAGGTGCGAACGAGTATATAGCCTTCCAGGGAAAGGAGCCCGCCTAATTATTCCGCTTCCTGCGTCGTCGGGTTTCGCTTTCTGTCGGCGCGTGCCTGCTTGTTTGCGAGGGTCTCGGTTTCACCTGCCCGCGTTCGCGGCGGTGAGCGCGCTACGGCGGGTCGTGCGCGAGGCTTTCTCGGTAGGCTTTTCTGGTTCGGTCTAAAAGTCGCCCAGACGTGACGCGGTGCGGTGAAGAAGCCTCCGTCGTGCAGCCTCTTAACGCGTTCGAGGTTTCGGCGACACGACCGACACGCTTTTCAGCACCGAGAAAAGAACGCCTCCGCAACCAGCGCGACGAATACAAGGTGCCGAAAACGCGTGTGAAGGAGGACGGCAAATGTATACGGGCAGTCGCCATATTTTTAACGCAACGCGACTTCCGTTGACGACATAAAATGTCTGACGCATTCGTTCAAGCCGAACAATGGCGGTGACCCGTCGTTCCCGCTGACGGCTGAGCCGCCGTTTTGACCATCACGTGTCCAGTCTTACTCAAAGACCGCCACAAACAGTGACCGCAAAAAGGAAATGCGCAATCAGCACTCAAGAAACGCTTCAGTTTCTTCGGAACTGCACCGCGTGGAGGCAACGGGCTTCGTCTTAAAACGTATTCCAAGGAGTACGTAAGTACGTACACACACACACATACGCACGCAAAGAAAACATTATGCGCAATTCACGCGTATCGTGACACACTCGCTTCTCGAACAAAGTAAGTGTTTGTGCTGGAAATATTAAATGACGGGACGCCAAGCACGCACAGCCAAACTACTTTGCCAAGAGCCAGAAGTGTCATCGTCACGAGCAAAACTGGCCCGAACGTTAAATGGTGTTCGAAGTCTCCTCGGCCAATAATAAATTTTGAAGTATACACTGCTTGCACGTGACGACATCGCATCACGATGCTGGTCATTCCCAATAGTTCGCTCTGATAAGAACAAATACAGTGGCGCAAAATGTACGCTCCAGAAGGTATCGACAAAGCCAAAGTAGTCCAAAAACAGATGTATCCGTATACCTTAGAAAACAGGTCGGATTTTTTTCCAGGGTGTTCAGATGTTCGTTGCTTCGCGTCTCCCGTTCAACGACACGGAGCGCCGCCAATGGATAGCGCAACCTCCAGTCACGCTTTCCGATCGTTGCGAAAATGCGCCTTCTGACGCCACAATCGCTCGAACGATCAAAGAAAAAAAAACGTTTCAGTCGTTTTCTTTTAACGTGTCAAAGCCGCTCGTTCACGCCGTTGCCGCTCGGTCAACCACGAAACCGAGGAGAGAAGAGGAATTCCCGCGCAAAGCAACAATAAGGCCCGTAACAAGAAGGTAGGAAAAAGTCGACGAAGAGAAAACGATGCGCGCCACGCCACGGGAACGGCAACAACAACAAAGCGGACTTTTGCGAAAGCGCCACCATCCGCTCACGCACGCCGAGTGTTGTCGCGCAATCCATCTTGGCGTTCTTTCTGCCCCGCGCTCGTCTCTTCCATCCCCGCTCCATTCGGTCAAGGGAGGCCATTACCGACCGCGCGGGATGCCGATGACTTCGCAAACGGCACCATGAACGGGCGGCGTGTCAACTATACACTCGCTCGTATCACATCGGCGTCCCAACACAGCCACCGAAACACAGCGGCGCGAATCTGGGGCCCCCTTGTGCGCTTAATGGTTGGATCGTAATATCCCCGCCGGTTATAGTCAAAATTCGCCGGATAGAGGAGCCTATACGGGGCGCAAGTTCGTCTGATTCTTTTGCAGGAATTATGGCGACGTCAGAAAGACGCCGAGCTCTGATTGGTTCTCATTGAAGGATGGTGGGTAGAGCTCAAAGCAAGCTGCCTTCAGGTCTACCCACTATCCTTACCAATGAGAGCCAATCAGAGCTCGGCGTTCTGACGTCACCACAATCCCGGTAAAAGAAGCAGACGAATTTGAGCTCCGCATAGCGTTACTACAGGCTACCGCGAACACGGCAACGCTTCAGCCTGAAACAGCGCGAGCTGCCGGTAGAAATGCACGTCTGTGCTGTCCGGTAGTTTGCGTTAACGCTATGCTAAAACTGTCTAGTGACACCTTTTGCCGGTAGCCGATTTTCTCCTTATATAACAAAGGGGAAGTTCTAGTATAGGCCCATGGGTCGTTTAAAGCGGTACAGAAGTAGCTGCATACGCTTGGAAGGAACGAATTGAGATGCGGGCACACGTCCGCATGCCCTCCCTGAAGACAGATATGTCGGTCCTTCCAGCGCAGCGCCGACTGAACGAGCGAAACACAAGAACAACTGGCAGAAGAAGAAACAAAAGGAAATGGCGTTACTCGCACGCGAGGCATCGAAGGGTTCCTAGCTATTGTTGGAAAATAAATTATTCCTTATCGAAAAATTGTTGTCAAATAAATTATTCCTTATCAAAAAAAAAAAGGAATCAATAATCAATACAAAGAGCGTGACATGGCCCCCAAGTGCTCAACGCCGGTTTTTGTATTCCCTAAACTTATGCATTGTCATCCTACTGTTACGCCCGTGGAATAGCTCTATACGCGTGGTAAAAAGCTGAGCTAGGTGGCTGTGTCTGGAGCTCGATGGGAACCAAAATACCGCCAATTCCGGAGGGAGCGCACGATCGATACCGCATTTGGAGCGAACTCCGTCGCAGTGCGTTAACTCCGACCAAAGCCAGACTCCCGAGATCCCCTCAGCCAATGTGACCACGAACGGAGAGGAGACTGCACGCTGGATCTATCCGAATGCCCGAAGGGCTAATTGTTACATTGGACTATACTCCGTTCGTCGTCAGTGCGGTCGTTGTCTTTGGGGAATTGTTATCGACGGCTATTAGAGCAAAGCGCACGATCGCGGCGCATTCCTTAAACGTGATTGGTTTCGTCGGCGACAGCAAACAAACGTACAAAAACGGTGAGAATGATACTTTTTTTTTTTCGCTGCTTGATCGGCTTTATTTTATCGTTGTGTCTGCGGTCGCACTTCAGCGGGGCATACGGCTCCGATGGCTACTGGCGTCCGCTCGGTCCGTCGCAAGATGAGCGTAGATCAGCGACGGGGGCAACGCCAAAGACGCGGCAAAGAGAAAAACGACAGCGCGTCGTGCTAACGTCAGACGGGCTCGCACGCGAAGAGTGGCGTACACACCGGTAAAGTAGAACAGCGCGGCGGCAGCCAGCGAAAGCGAAATTGGATTCCCGCATCGTTCGTCCCCTTCTCGTCCCTTTGTGCCCTGCCGACAACTCGGTCGCCGCCGCCGTTACGAACGCCGCGAATAGTAGTCCTCCGCGGCCGAGAATCCGGGTCAGTCTCCGAGAGGAGTCGAGGTCGACCGCGAGGGAGACACCCCGGTTGCCCGCCGGCGAAATCCCAGACAGTGCGTGCGCGCGCGCCCACCCCGCGCGGCCGACCGGACAGCGCGCACGCAGCTCTTGCCCGGCACCGAGGCGGGCGGGCCTAAGAAGACGGATCGCGTCAATTAGCGTTGTGAGTGAAGAGAGGAAAGCGTGCAACTTAATCCCAACCACATTCCTTTTTTTTTAATTTTTTTACTCGCAACACAGTGAAATTTTCATGTCCCCTTGACGGACGCGTTAAAGGCCCTCAGAACGGCAAATAAGCTCGCGATCTCGGCTCTGCAGACTGCATGCTCGAGCCCCACCACCGTGCGCTGGTTCGCCGATTCTTTACCTCTTTCGTGACCATAAGAAAGACTCCATTTTCTGTGGCTTTTTGTTACTTTTTTTTTCATGAGAAAACTGAACGTTACAATATTATTTCGTACACAGACACGAAGATAAATATTTTGAACAATTTAAGCGCAGACACAGATACATGATTTTTAATGCAAAAATTTAACTCCTCAAAGAAATGCCTTCAGAAAGAACTTCTTTAACGTGCCCTTAAAACAGGGGCTATCAGAGGGACACTCGGTACGCTTTTCGGGTGTTCAGCATTTGCAACGTAAAACAAGTATGTGAAGGTGGCCCACTGAGAGGGGGGGGGAGTTCGACTGAGATGGGGGTCACGAGCTGGCCTACGGTGTAAACTCTTTATCGTTCAGTAAAGTCGAATATCAAATACTGAATACCGGGACTCGTGTTTGGAAGAAATGGGCAGACTTTAAACGCGATCCTCTTTGTTAAGTCAATAATGAAGAGGGGAGTGAAGCAAAAGTGAGGGCACGGGGTGGATAATTTGAAGTTTGCTTCGCATACACCGCTGCGCACGAAACTGGAAGCAAACAAGAACGCCGGGAAAGGATAGGGCAAACCACGAACGAAGGCCAAGATTTCGTCCATTATTTCTTTCATCCTGTCTTGTAGTCTCATTACCGCAAGCCTTTTTTCAGTCTCTCTATCTCTTCTGCAGTCTCCCTCTCCCCACCCTCCGGAGCTATCGTATGCAAACTATACGCCACGCAACTAGCACGAACACGAAGTCGGCGCTTCTTGTTGCACTCTGCTCGTACACGGAACCCTCAATCACGAAACTGACCAGCTGAAACGATGCCTTCGATGAGCACATCCCACCGCACCAGTGGTCTTGATAACAGCGTTTCGGTCGTAGAGTAAATAAGGAAAACTGGCAATGGTTTGTTGGTATATAGCAACACTGTTAAAATCAGTTCTGTCCTTTTCCTTCTTTCCTCCATTCGTAATGCGGACTTCCTTAAAAATTCGGCTGGCGCACAAAAAAAAAAAGGAAAAAAAAAAGGGGGGGGGGGATTGGTGGCAGAAGCGCACCCCAGCTCGGAGCACGTGGAGCAAAAGCTTGCCCTGCAGAACCCTGGGCCCAATCCCCACCCCCTGCCCCTTTCGGATGTGGATGAGCGTCGCACCAGCATGCGGTCGTGTATAACTACTGCCTGATGCCGTTAAACAGCCAGGCTAGCAGTCGTATAGGACTGACTGAATATCCCCTTTACAGCGTATAACAATGTCACCATACACCGGCAGACTAACTTCACACTGTCTAAACATCTAACAATGGGTCCGTTCCTCGCGCACACAGCAATCATTTTGCTTTCGTACTTGTCATTTCGAGAAATTATTTGTGTCTGACATTTCGAAACGAGAAATCAACCGTGCCACACCCGTCTCTGCGCAGAGCTATAGATGTCAGATGACGATGCGCACGATGCGTGCAACAACACAGTGCTTTCTTCAGTCGATGTCGCGCGGTATCTCACACTCCGGTAGGAAGGGAGAGCGAGAGGAAAGGGGGGGGGGAGGCGTCGCTTCGTAAATCACAGGTTGTCGACAGCAGCTTCCGAAAAGAAGGACAACAATCGGGTCCCTGCGAGCGCCGACGGCACGCGAGGTAAACGGGTCCGCGCATCACATTTCGGGGCGGGGACCTCGCCGGCAGGGACAGAAGGGGCCTTTCCGGACGGAGGTCGCCGAGTCAGAAACGAGCGCACGCGTTTGGCGCTCGCAAATCATCGAAAGGCCAGGATGCACTGCAAGGACAACACCGACGACACGAGTGACACGTCCTTCCCGCGAGGGAATCTTGCCGCCGGGTGGTTGTCCTTTCCGACGAAACGAGAGCGCGTCCGTCAACTTCACGAGTCACAATGCCAGCGGGTCCTGTACACTTTTCGTTTTAAAGCCGGTTCACGCATACAGCGCAGCACTAAAAGTCAACAATAAAAGCAGAGTTGCTGCAGCGGGGACATAAAGCTAACTTAGCACTGACGCAGCGATGTATCGGAAAGGTAGACCAGCGCTATTTCGAGCGCCGAGGTAGCGCTGTGCTGTACGTCGTGAAACCTAGGTCGTGTGTATGAACCATCTCTGGGCGGATTCAGCGTGTTCGGGACACGAGCTCCTACGTATATCGAATGCCAACCGATGCGAGCGCTTTCTGGATTCAGGTGCGAGACGTTACTCGAGATTCATAGCAGGCACTTCGGCTGCGCTCGTAAGCTCGAGGGCGCCGAGAGGCATGGTACTGGAAGCTCAAGTTTAGCGCTTATTCACTGACTGCGCACGGACTAATCCGGACGACATGGCGAAAAGGTCGGCGAAATCTGGCGGCCGCGATTGGCACAACGCCACAATGACCAGCGGCGTCCTGTACACTTTTCGTTTTAAATCGCCGGCTTTCACGCCGTGTCACGATTAGCGGCCTCTGGACAGATTTAGCGGGGGATAGAATACACGTATATGAATGCCATGATGCGGCGCTTTCGGCGGTGCGGTCCAATTAGCTCGTAGCGTCGGCTGCGCTGAAGATGGGGTGGAGAGGATGGAGGAACGAAGTTTAGAATAAACTTTGAAGCAAGCTCGCGAGGGTGACCTTTTCGCTTTTTGTAACAGAAGTAAACAGTAAATAGTAAATGCGGCGTAATATCCACACAACTAAGCAGCAAAATGACTCGCAAAAGCAACAACCTCCGAAGCTTTAAGGTTCCGTTGTTCTCATACGTTAGAAACAACTTTCGAGGATGATTGCAACGCGACGCCGCGTAGCAATCATCCCAACTAGGCGGGAATTAAGGTCACATCAATTAGAGATCTTGCTTAGCTACTAATTATAGCAAAAACACACTTTGTGTTGGGCTGGTTTTATATCGAGGCACAATAAAGAAAAAAAAGAAGAAGAAGAAAACAGCTATTAGAAGCGACGGTAAGCAAACAGACCGACAGCCTACTGAGATAAGCTCCAATCATGCCGACGTTAGGAATAATGGAGGCAGTTCTCTTCGAGGGCCACTGAGGCCCTGCGAACGTCGAGAGTCCTCGCCCGATCGTTTTTCAAGAGCGCGCGAGCTGTTGTACCCCAGGATTCCGAAATATCTCGCGCCGTAATTGCTACCGTCTGCGCCCTCGCGAAAAAGCTGCAAGGCCGAGGAAACGCGCTCAATCTCGAGACAGCCCACGCGTACGATGCACGCTCGGCTCATCCCTTATGGGAATCGAACAAGGGCCCGACGTTCCTTTCCTTCACGTGCTCATAAAACACTGCTAAAAAAAAAAAAAAGGGGGGGGGGGGGTAAGGGAAACAAACACAGAATCAAACCCGCCTTTCCTCCGTGTGCCAACTTCCCGCGCTGATCACGCCTGATGTGCGGCGCGCCGAAACAATATCCCCGAGACTCCCTTTCTCTTTAGGATGGACCGCAGCGGAAACTACGAGCCATCCGAACCGATGCAGCGTTGTGAACGTATCCCGGAGACTCCTACGGGTCTCCCCGCGCGTCGCTGCGCCCCTCCGGGAAATCACGTGACAGCAAGGCGGCGTCGGACTGGCTCGGACGGCACGCAGAGTCCTCCGCGTTCCACGGCAAGTTCGAAACGGAGTATACGAGGAATCGGCGGAGCGGCGGCGGATCAGAATGCAAACGAGAAGCCGGAGAGAAGAAGCCTCCACTTCTCAAGGTCGCCGGAGCGGCCAAAGACGACCCAGCCTCGCAACCGACTCAGAAACAAAAGGACTTGGAAGGTTTCCTCTCTTCGGTGCGCTTCCCCGCGGAGCACACGGCCCACGGACGCAGCCGCCACGGTCGGGGAACGTATACTGGTCTTCGGATACAAGCAAGCATGACTGCAGGCGGTAAACAAACAGACAAAACAGAAAACTTCCTTCAGTTCTCGTTGTTTCTCGTGCGTTCCCCACTCACGCCTTCGTCGCTGTAGTCTGCCTTTGGCTGCGGCCGCGGCACAGTCACCTTCGCAATCAAGGATACGGGGGACCCGGCGCTTTCGCTCGCCTTGGAGCGGGAGAACAACACGAAGGCGCAGACGGTGACGGTCACCGAGGTGGCGGAAGTGGCCGCCTCGAAGCGTCCATGAAGCGGTTGGTCTTCTCTTATCGCGTCTCTTAAAACTATTCGCACGCGGATTTAAATAAAAAAAAGCGATGTAATTTCGAGAGTTACTACTGACGGCCACCATTCAATAAAACGACGTCCGAACCAACTTAAATCCGCCATTACTCGATATTTCGACCGCTTTCAAGCCGCATTCACACTGCTCATACAAATGTATGCTCCAAACATGTCTGCAAGCCGCTTTTTAAAATTTTTTATGACAAACGTAACAACATTGCTATACAAAAAAAAAAGAAAAAGCACGGTTTGGACAGTTTTGCAGGCTGTCTTTTGTATGATGTATTATCCATGGGACCCCGGATTTACTTCACATCTCGACCACTTTAAACCCGCCGACGCGTGAGACGCTGGACGACGTTGTCAACGCGGTTTGATCCTCCGCACACAGAGCGTTTGTTACAGAGCGACCTACTTCAAGAGCGAAAATAAACCAGGAAAGAACGAAAAACACGAATATATCAACGAAAGCTAAAGAGATCGACGGAAGCGGTTCCCAAACGTAGCTTCCCGGCAAGCGTGCATCCCTGCTTCTCACCGGCGCATTGCGCAAAGCGGGTTGCAAGTAAACAAGCTGCGTGTGTGTGTGTGTGTGTCGCTCTCGGGGAGGACGCGTTTTCGCCGGCGTTCGAGACCGTTTTAATCGAATTTGTTGTTCCGCCGTATTCGGGCGACAACATCCGCGCACTCTGCGTTGGCGGCGCAAGAAAAGCGAGGTCTCGAAGAAGCTCTGTTTCCCGATGAGTGCGAGCGAGGCCGATGCTGGGGGCACGAGCCCCTTGTCTCGAACGACATCGTCACAACTGCTTGCAATCGGCTCCACTGCTGCGTATCAGAGCGTAAGCGGCCATAAGAGGCTTAAAACGGGTTTTAAGCTCCTCCGGTCGTAAGTAGTCGCAAGTGTGTAAACCAGCCTTTACTCTCGGTCGACTCTAGTCTTTTGCTCCATCCCCTCTAGATGTTTGTCTGATTAAAACAACTGTTCTTTGCATTTTCTCTTTGAGAAAATACGGTTTCTTGCGTAAAATTAAGATCACACTCAAATTAGCAGCAATGCCGTAACACTAGTTGCCCAGATTCGCAGACACTAAGGCACAACGTCACGAGCTGATATAATCCTACCAATGACGACATAGCGGTGGATGAAAGAAACGACGCATTTAAGCTCGGAGTCTAACACACCCCAAGCTGCACATATAAAAAAAAAAAGACTCGAGGACATAAAGAAAAATACAAACGTCCAGTTGGTTTCTTCCCCCTCCACTTTCGTATCCCTGGGTATCGTGTTTTGTTTTCCAAAATGAGCGGATCGCTTGTTTTTCGGACTGCTGTTTCAGTTATCCAAGTCGCGGCGAGTAGGCGGAGGCCACACAAGCAAGCAGTAACAGACAGCTTCACGAAAACAGACGAACCGGCTAACCTTGACGGGAGAAAGCTGGTAAACACTGAAATCGCCCAGCACAATAGAGGGGGTGACGACAAGCGGTCCAGAAAGGAAAGCGCGGCGAGCGGCGGCCGGCCATCACACGCGCGTCGACGCACGTCAGACGACGGCGAGGGGGAAAATATAAGAGCAATGAATCAAATGGCGCGCGAGAGCAGCGATCGAGCCTGGAGGGCACTTTTGCTTTCTTCTTCGCCCGGACCCTTGGACGTCCCAAGGCCAGACGGCGCAGCGACCGCCAGCGCGGCACAAGAGCATCTGGTGGCATGCGCTGGCCGGCAAGCCGCTGCCAGCCCAGCCCCAACTCGACCAGGTAAGCCCCCGCGGGGCCCAACAACGAGGTCACGGGGAGGCAGATAACAACGAGTGCCCGAGGCGCGGCACCAACTTTCGCCCGTCCCGGTGTTTACGAGAAAATTCAAATGAGCGCAGTCGGTTCGATGCAGAACGCATTCGAGCGTGCAGACTTGGATCGTTTCGAAAGCGAGTAGGTCGGAACGAGGCACTAAGAGGCTGTGCAGGAGAGTGTACACTGGTTAGCTATCTCGCTAGAACATGAATGTATACTCGGAAGTAAAAAGGCACTTACGGCCAAGACTCTTCGGTGTGACAGCCCTCGGGCCCCTCGGTCTCCATATCGCTTTTTGTTCTAGCTTTATGTGCCGAGGAAACACGGGCGCTTCTTTCGTGCAGCGAGAGATCGCAGTAGGGTCAATTCTCTGCTGCCATTTCATTTTGATAATAAAAAAGTTCATTCTGCATTAACTGTATAACGGATTCCCGATGCATGATTAGTCGTTCGTACTTTGCCCACCAGCGCTATAAAGCACTTCGAAAGTTCTGTGCAGCACTGTTCGAAGCAACGAAGATAGGGTGGGGTTTTCGAAATTACGTTCCTGAAGCGACTGATCCGGCGAACCAAGTATACATTGCGGAGCTGCGCTCTCGCGACTTGAGGGATGGAGTACGTACACTGTACCCATATAGCGGTACTCGACGAAGCTTTAAGTGGAATTAGGTCAGGAGCGTCTTCATTCTGAAATAGGCGCACGAAAAGGCCAGCGCAAAAGCTAAAGCACCCTACGGCAGGAGGTACAATCCTGACGTCACACAAACACACACAAAAAGAGGAGGAGTGACTGCATCGATCCCACGTTCGTTAAATTACGCAATCGAGGACCCCCGAATCCGGCATCGCGTCGGCACGCCAGCCACACTTCTCGCCGGACACGGAAATCAATGGCGCCGCCGCGACCGTCGTGCTCGAGCAGCCGATGGACCTCGAAACGAAGAGGTGCCTGCTTCACGGCCCGCCGGACAGTGAGTCAAGGCCACGGCCGTGACGTCATACGCGATCACGTGGCTCTCTGGGCTCTCGATGCAGAGGCATAACAGGCGTGAGAGTACGCACGACCGAGAGAGCGAGACGGCCTCCCAACGGAAAAAACCGGTCGCAGCCGTGTAGCGTGCACCGCGAGAGACCCGCCAGACACGAGGGCGACGAGGATAGAAAGTGCTTCGTCGCCATTTCGAGGGATGTATTTGTAAACAAAGTACCGGAATCGCCGAGGCAGTAAGAAGCGAGCAGTCGCGGGTTCGAGAACAATAGACGCGCAATGTTGATTAATACCGGACAAGCACCGTCGCATTGCGAATAACTACGATTATGATTCCCGACGCTTTTTTCTCCTGTCCGGCTTTTGGACGCGAGGCGCAGAAAGACCCCCGTCCGAGGGCCGGAAGAAGGGAAGACGAGTTCGGCTCTCTAATCAGCCTACCGCTTATTGCCAGCATACGCGACAGCACTCTACGTGCCCAACAGCAGCCCACAGTTGTGCCAACGGTCTTGCACTTTAGCCTCCAGCACGCCTCGAGCAAAAGCTGCCAGCGCCAGCTGAGAAGTGTTGAACGTACAGTGCCCCCACAAACTTAACGTCGTCGATTGATTACCCCAATTTTGATCTATTGCCAGCTATTAAAAACTATATTGGTCACTGTGCAATGCGACCGGAATAGGCGCATTAGGAATAGCGCGAAGAGCGTCAAGACCGGATCACCATCGCAGAAATAGTAGAGATACGCAAAGCTATTTTTATTTTAATTTAGTTAGGTAATCTCTACGGAACCTCCCCGCACCTGCACCAATTATCCCCTCGCTTCAAATTTTAGAGGATGCCAATTAAATTGAGATTGTACGACCCTTTTGACCACCACGTCGCCATGAAAATGTGACACGACGCCTACACGGTAATAATCCTTCGTCGGACTGCGGACACCTCGTCCGGAATCTGAGTCCACCAGCTGGGGATTCGTAGGTCGGGCCTCTGCCTCGATCCAAGCGAGCGAGGTCGTGTTTTCTTTTTACACGCGTTCCGATCCGCCACCTTGAGCCATTTTGCTTCCAAGCTGGTCTACAAGCGCGCTGACAGATTCGCCAAGGGCAAGGCTACATATATGCATACATGTCAAACACGCCTCGGAGACGCGCGACTATTTGAGGGTCACGACACCGGCACCGGCCTTGCCGTCGACGGTGTGTACACAGAGCCTCGAAGCAGTCGACGGCTCATTCTCGAGTTTAAAGCGACATGTTGATGTATTTTCAAGTAGTCCTGTCCCGATGGGGGTTTCTAGGCCTCGGCCGTGGCACTGAAGAGCACGAGCCAATGGGAGAACAGTAGGCGCAAACACTCCAACAAAAAATTAAGTTTAAACTGCAATGCAAACAAAACAAAAAAATCACTTTCCTAGTTTATTTAAAAAAAAAAATATATATATATATATATATATAGGGGGGATATCTGCTGCGTCTGGACTCAAGCTGAAACAAAGTATAAAATACATTACCCGCTTTCTACGAATAAAGCAATATATATATATATCGAGGACAAAATCAGTGCGAATCAAACTTTCAAATAATTACCGATAACCACCAATTCGAAAATGTCAAAAATGAAGAGTAGGCAGCTTATAAAGGTGTCTGGTCAGACACCGTTGTTCAAACGTCCCCTTCGAACGTCTCGCCCCGCACGAGAGGTTTGAGCGACACGCGGGAAGTGAATCTCCCAACGGCCGCTGCAGGTGCGACAAGGAGCCGGCTTCCGGTCCTCCAACGGTCTCCGGCACCGCTCCGCCCCGCGCCCGAGAAAACAGGTCCTCCACGTCCGGTAGCTCGTCCTCGAGCGCCCCACCGCCCCCCGTCAGTTGTACACACACTCCGGCCGACCATTGTCTTCTTCCGCTTTTGTTCTCCGCAACTCGTCGCGATTACGCGATCCCCGAGTCTAGCCGAGCGGCACGACGTGTCAGCTTCATTATCCGCCTGCTACGCGACGCGCGACACGCTGACGAGTAGGCCTTCTAGGCATGTACTACGCGCGCGTGCGAGTCGGTGGGGGTTTTCTCGTTTGCGCCAAATTGAGAACTACTTTCCGGACCTTCAGTACCAAAGCTCGAGAGTGTACAACTATTCTCAGAGTGAGGCATACACATTAATCGACAAAAGGAGCGGTCACGAATGTGACCGCTTCTGTCAATTCGAATTGACTTGGAGCAGTGTTCATGCGTTACGAGATGTAAAACGGCGTTCTCCGTTTGGTTGCGCTTGACGCCTCCTATCTCATTTGTTGCTCGCTTCGCTTGTAAGTTAATACCTTGCAGAAGAGGGCGAGTGGGGCGTTGGCAGCATGCATGCTATACAGACAGTGCCGACGACAAAATAAAAGACCACATCTCTTTTTCGTAATATAGCGACCTACAGCCACTGAAGAAGCTCAGCTTAAAGGATCGGCACACCGCTTATCGATCGTCTTGTGGACGCCGCCATTTTGTCGCCTAGCCGGGCGCAATTGGCGGTAGTTACGACTAGAAAACCTGTCTTCATGAGCTTTACACGCTGTATCAGGACGCTCAGGCGATATCGCTCGGCACTGTCGTCATCCGTTTGAAAATTTCTGGAGGCTGGAGGGGGGGCCCTGCGATTTCAGACAAGGCTTTAAACACCTGGCAACAATGATATAAGCACCAAGATGGCAGAAATGTCGTTGCTCTGAAGTGGGTCCATAGGTCAACTCGTCGAAAGCCAACCCGTCGAAGGGAAACTCGTCCGTGGTCAACTTGTCAAATAGGCCAACTCGTTGAAGGGCAGTTCGTCGAAGAGACCATCTGGTTGCCACTTTTTTAAAGTTGCATTTAGCTTCTGTATTCGAACACGAATATAAACAGTTATACGCGGTTCCCATAGGTCGCAATTTGTATAACGACCATGCGCTTTGCTCAATTTCTTTGCTGATTCATATATGTATGTGACAAATTAATAGCTTTCTTACAGTCCCCCCTCAATAATGCTCTCGCAGCGACGTAGGGACTGTATTACTAAAACAATAAAAACTTAGTCGAGCAGGCGCAGGTATCAAACATTTTAACAGAAAGACAGTGCGTTGAAGAACGCGGAGACCCAAACAAATTAGACATATTTAGTGCTCAGTCGTTTTGCACATTTTTAGTTACAGGCATAGGCGTAGACTTCGGGGGGGGGGGGGGCAACGGGGCTCGTGCCCCCTGGGGAGATCCGGGGAAGGCAGAGCCCCCCCCCCCTTCCCTTCCCTTCCCCCCCCCCCCCCGGGCCCGGGCCATGATCCTTACCGAGACGCCGTTTACGTGCCATGTAACGAGCTTCTAGTAGTAGCATGTAAACAAAATAACGCTCCCCCCCCCCCCCCCGGAGAACTTCTAGTCTGCCCCCTCCGGGAAAATGGAAAGTCTACGCCGCTGATTACAGGTATACCGCAGAGTTTGAACACCTCAATGGTACTTGCTGCAGCCAGCTTTCGAAGACAACTCAGCGACAATAAAAATTTAAAACTAAAACTTTATAAAATAATAAATTTGGAGTGGGTTTATTCGTAACATGTCGGTTTTCAACAATAAACGCGGGATTTAAGTAGTACGGAAAGTGCGCCTTCGGAATTTCCCGCTTTCTGATTGTTCAACCGGGCCAATATGTCTCTTAAACGGTTGATGATTTGGAACCACGATAAAATCCTTCTTTCGGCCCTTGGATAAATTTCCCTTCGACAGGTTGACCTTCTGCACGAGTTGGCCTATTCGACAAGTTGGCCATCGACGAGTGGGCCTTCGACGAGTGGGCTTTCAGCGAGTTGGCTTTCGACAAGTTCGCCCGATCTCTTTTGAAGTGCACACCTGTTTAATGGCTCTATAGACCAGTGTCCGAATGCCTAGCCACAAGCGATAAAAATGGAGAATAATAATCTGAAACCCAGGCTCTTGTGGAGAGAGGGGCTCCGCATAAAACAATATTTTTGCTTTTTACAGCACTCTTGGCATCGGTGTTGTTCTTGGAGCTTCGTGAATATGCGTTTCTGACGTTCTTGCACTAAGATATGTGCAAAACTTTCTAAAAAACAACGGAGTGTTGCAAAAAGCGCGGCCCCCCTGCTATGCCATGGCGTCAGCATAAACAAACATGGCGGCACTCATGCAACAGAACAGACACTGGTGTATATAAGTGGACAGAGACACTCGAACGGGCCGTTGAAGTACAGGAGTTCAGAAACGTTTTTTATTCTTTTACATTTTAACAGTTTGAAGTCGCTATTTTCGGTCATTCCATGTAATTAAAACGAAGCGAAATTTTCTTGGCTTTCCCAGTTTGATCAACCTTTTATGTCCCGTCCCCCAAAAGGAAAAGGAAATAGCCGGACTGCTGAACACGGAAAACATAGCGCGCTCAATACGCCCATGTCGAAATACTGATGCAGGTGTTGCAGGCTATAGCGTAACGTGGCTCACTTCGAGCGGGTGTAACCCGCGACATTTCCTCTACACGCCGGTAAACGAACGCCCCCGGTACTGCACGCGCGAGTAAACTCAGTCGAAAACATTTACGGAGAATCAGAAACCAGAGTTCCGTCCGTGCCTCCACTCTTTCCCGGGTAATTTCTCGAGTTACACCAACTCAAATTTCACATTTTCTAGAAAACGGCTGGCCAGTGTACGGAGTTTAGTTTGATTCCCTTTATGCGCGAGCGAAGTCGAATATATACAAGTAAGGGCACACGTTCCCTGAAACGATCTAGCACTGTACAAGCACGAATACTTTGCAGAGACGCTGAAAGCCCGCAAGTCTCTCTCATATACACTGCAGCGTCAGCAACGCTCGCACTTAGACGGAGTTTAGTTTGCTCTGGACATGCCGTCTCACGCTTTCACCTCGTTAGACAACTTTACCCTGAATCCGCCAAGTATCGCCATCGTGCCTTACACACCGACGAAACAGACAACTCCGTTTCGGTCGAGTAAGTCATTCCCCACCGACTGGATCGCTCTATAGTGACAAACCGACCATCAATCGCAACCCCCAAAGAATTATTCATTCGGATCATAAACGCCGACATTTCGTGACGTCGAAACATGCCGACGCACCAAACACGCACTGACGTACGTCCGACCGAATCAACCGTTCACTACAACGACCTTCGCCGGAACAATACGAACTTCGCGCATTCCCGCGAAAACGATCCAATTCACGTTACGCCATCGTCGTCCCCGCGCGATCGTTTACAAACAGGGCGCCACTTATCCCTCGTACCGTTCACCCCTAAGCTGCCAGTGCGACGGAAGCACGTGCTCGCTGGACCAATCACACGGCCGTATTTTGCCACGTGATCACACTCCCGTCCATACCCGCGCGCTGACAGCGGGGTCAAGGGGATGAAAGGGCGGCGTTTGATTGGTTCGGCGAGGGCGTAGTGCACACCGTCAGCTAAGGGGCGAACCGAGTACAACCGGCAACACGCGAAAAAAATAATACCGGCGAACGACGACAGTTCCGCAACAGCCTGCTTCGATAACCACGCTTCCCGACAGTCCGCATGCAAATCGCGCGGGGATAAGTGAACGCAACTCTCCGCGAGTGCAACAGCAGCACCTGCGCCGTGCATGGTGGCCCACTCGCCGATTGCCCGCATTCCTGCAGGTGACGCGACGCGGATTTACGGTGTGGCGGAACCTACAAAGCCATGTCGAGATTCAGTGTAACGTAACGCGTGCGCGGCATGATATCACGCGCACGCCTGCCTGCTTATGCACTCGACACGGACGTAATCGGCGCGCTTGCCTCTTTACGCAAAACGAATTACGGTCTCGCGGACAGCGAGGGTCGACAAACTTGTGTCGCGTCAATCTTCCGCTGACTTTTGCGAAACGCCAATCAATGAACTCTGTTTCGGTCGGCAGTAGAAATTAAATGTGTTTGACTCTCGCGGTACTGCGCGTACAGGTCGTAACATATTAGGTATTTACAGGGTGTTGTTTTTGTGTGGTAAAGTATGCTACTAAAATGTTTTTGGGAAAAAAATATAATAAAAAACATACAAAATACTTGTTAGATAATTTTAGGAAAACAGATATGGGAAATTGCGGTAGGTTTCTTTATAGCTCTGGGGCCAAGCTTGTTAATTAGTTAACTAATTAACTGCAATGTATAAAAATGAACGTTTTAAATTTTTTTTTTTTTTTTAAAAAGGGGGGGGGTAGAATGTACTTGGAGAACTATCGCTCGACCTCCTTATGATCTAACCGTGGCATTTCTTTTTTCTTTTTCTTTTTTCGATTTTAATAATAAACATACGCACGCGATTTGCACGAATATCTAGAAAAAAAAAGTAAAAACACGAACCGACGATGTAACAGGCCAAAAACTCGAGACGCAGCGGAGTATTTCCCACAAAAAAGTCGTACGCCGCTTTTAATTTTTTTTAACGCTTTGCGAAAAAACGAACAGGTGGTCTCGAGTAAGTTTCAGAGATCGTCAAGCGACGCTTTCTGGTGCGCACAAAAACACCGCAGAGGCAAAACCCCTCCACGCGAACGGGCCATGGGGTCGTTCAACTCCCCCAGGTCAGCTCGACTTCATCGTGCCTCACACGCAAAACACCGCAAAAACGAAGGAAAAAAAAAGAAATCCCGCGTGTTTTATGGCGTTTCCTTTGAGTGCGTGTTGGTCCCGTATCTCTCGCGAGCCGCGGAGTAGCTCTCCTCTAACTGGCGCCCGAAACGCTCAGAGCAACGCCGACAATCGACGGATATCGCTCGCACGTCTCTCGCGGAGAATGCGGCCGCTTCGAGAATACACGCCCTGAACTTCCCTCGCGGCACAGAGCACCCAGACGAGGGGAACACGTATCGACCGCAGCCCCTACGAACCACTGCCGCGTTGAAGGTAACGCGTTGGTGTATTTAACACAAAATGTGTTTTATCAGCCGATTTTCATGGAGCTATGGGTAGGGGCCGGCTGTAACGAAAAACCGACAACGAAAAGCATTACGCCCATAGGGAACCATATAAAAAGACTTCAGTATACATGAGATTGTGGGCCAAGTGCTTTGCCGACTGAGCTATGCAGGGTCGGTGGTCGGAGGGAGCACGCAAAAGTGAACTCTTCCGCGCTACTTTTTCTGGCATGCTGCGCCATTTCACGCGTGCGTCGAAAATGAAAGCGAATCTACGATAGGCGGTGCCGTTCAGACTCCCTTCAATTCCTCTCTGGAAGGCCTACACACGTTCTGTGCTTACCAATCTTTGTTATCATGATCAAGCTTTTTTTTTCACTAACGAATTTAACGTATTTGTCAGCTTATGTTGATTGAGGAATGAGACTACCTGTATAGACCGCTCCAATAATCGCCTCTGCGGGCAGCCATCTTTTCTTAACCGGGCTGCGGGGCAGGTTCCTCGCTTCCACGGCCCGTAACTCGTCATTTTTCGCCTGATGTGTAGGAGCACGTCAAAAGGAAGCGTCGTTTCCGATACATCGGCCGGAGACGACACTGAGTACGTCACACGGGGGAAGCGTCAGCCGGAAAAGCTCATCAAAATTCTTCGCGTGCCGCATCCCTCTCGTTCCCCACCGAGCACTTCTCGGTCTCCTCTCTACCCGCCCCCGCCCCCGCCCCCCCCCCCCCCCCCCCCCCCCAGCCAATTAAACTGTGCCCTCGAAAGACACAACGGTCGGCGGTGCATCTGCCTCCAATCCTTCTCCAAGGTCGGCCGAAATCACATCGTCCCGGGCTCGTCTCCCATCTCGGCGCGGAGGAGACGGGACGGCGAGCGAACTGGGTCGTCTCCGCCGTAAAGCGTAAAGCCCAGATTCCCATCTCCGACCCGCGTATGGGAAAGGGACTCCCAATCAATATCGGTCGATGGTCTCCGGCCTTGAACGTGTGCCCGAAAGGCCCCCACGTCCTCGCGCGAACAGCGGAACGAGACGGTTGCAGCACAGAGTGAACGCTACGTTGAACAACAAAGTGACCCAAAGAGAGCGCGTAGGCACAAGGCTCAGGACAGCGTGGCGAGACTAATTGTTTACCGGCCAATCCAGCACTGTAAACGTATCACGTGATTCTCCGCATGGAGCGCGAGCTTTCTGCCTTTCATAACGCTTTGTTGCACGCGCAGCCAAAGCCCGAAGGAAGGCAAAGAGCGCGTGCTGGTTGATAGACGCTAGATCGAGGCTTTGAAACGTTCTTCTCTCGCAGAACGAGCGCCCGCGCTAGAAAGGCACGTCTCAAAGCCAGGAGCGCGGGATAGCACGTGCTTGTAGCTTTAGCTTAGTCTCAGCTTCACCAAGGTCACGTGACACTCACACAGGATTGGTGAGTGGCTCGCAGTGTCCTGCGCGCTGAAACGGTTAAGGCTGGTTCACACATCTGCGTCCGTTGCGTTCGCATGCAACCGAAACGACCGCAACGACAAAGCCACCGGGACAAGTGTTCGCCGTACACAGCGTAATAAGCGATGAGCGATGCAAGGGGTATAGCTTCGCGAAGCAATCCACGAGTCATGGTCGTTGCGGCGTTTTGGTCGTTACGGTCGTTTCAGTTGCATGCGAACGCAACCGTTGCAAGCGTGTGAATCAGCCTTAAGTCGTGTGAGTCACGCACGTGACGGACCCAATATTACCTAACGAGAATCACCGCCCGATGCCCGCAAGTCGCTCGGGGTGACACTTCGGCGATGTTCCGCCGTCCTCGAGGACAGGGGGTGCGCCTCCTTCCTTCCGTCCACGTGTTTGTTTATTTATTTCTTTACGCGCGAAGATCCCGCTGGACTAGACGGGATCTTTGACGCCGACGTGGCGCACGGACCCGGATCCTCACGGCAAATTTGACGAGACAGCTCTTCGATCCAGCCTCCCGATACGGTTCCGACCTAGAGAGAGCGGGAATGGGCGCGCGCTGATCAGCTCACTGAAACCACCATGCGAATCCAGACCCTAGATTATCTCTTCGACAAGGGAGTGATATTCTCCGATTTTCCCGTTGGCGATTACCACGCATAACAGCAGTCAGCTATACTCAGAGATCGACAGGCAAGTGAACGAGTAGTCCGACATGCCGTGAAGAGCGCATAAAGTACACATGGCACGCTCAATGGAAAGTGACGTGGGGTGGTTAGACAGAAGAAGTGCCTACCGCTAACTCCCCCCCGCCCCCCCCCAAACAAAAAAAAAAAGAAAAAAAAGAAGAACGTAAGAGAGGCGTTGCTACTCTGTTCGGCGCGGAAATGGTCACGTCGGCCGCGACCCGACTCCTCAGTCACGCACGCCAGTGGCGGCCTGACGTCGCACGTTCGCACCGCATTAACGGGCTCCGCTATTGACGTGCGTATAGGAAGATAGGCGCGAGCGACGGTATTGCAGCGCCTCGCTTCCGGTTGTGGTTCATAGCCCGGAGCGCAGACCGGTGCATAAAGTTTGAGATTTATCTTCCCAAGCGTGCACTCAACTCTGACCGCCGTAGGGACTTCATCCCGAAAAGTCTCTTCTACCGGGTCACATGTTTTTTATTCGAAACAAATAATAATAATAAAAAAGAGTGCATACCGTAAGTTGAATGTCGTCTTCGTTGGGTGTTTGTCGAGTTCGGCGGACATTAGAAGAGCGAATAACAGCCAGTCTGTCAAGTAATTATCAAAAATCCGTCCCCTTTTTATTGGCGAAAATAAACGTACGGTGTGCTCGCTGCACGAGTGGCAACTTTGGTGCACTCCCGCGCTTCCCACGTGCTGCGAGTCGTCTATAAGTTGCAACCTCCTTCTAAATAACTATTCGCCGTCATCACCTGTACCTACCTGTACCTTTAAGACTCGCACGTTCCGCGGTGCCGCTGGCTGTTCCGCCATTGTTCGGTGTGTTCAGACCGTGTATACGATCGGCGCGGTTTGGAAGCGTTTTGACGTCGGCTGGAATTGTAACGCTTCGCCTGCAACGCGAAAAGGGCGATAGACACGGTGCAGCTTCGATATGGAAATCGTAAGGCCGAGATGCATTTAAGAGCAAGGAGCACGCGCGTTTATAGCCGTCACTGTGGGACAGACTATGAGTCAACTTCTTCGTGCTCTCTACTTAAAAAGAAAAAACCGCACTTCGTGATTGGTGGGCTGTCATATTGATGAGGTGCCCCCCCCCCCCCCGGGCGATCCCTAAAGCCGAAGTCACACAACTCGTTCATCGTATACAAAACACACATGTTAGCTGTAGACGGGATGTTAAGCACGAGAAACACGTGTATACCATCATCCAAACTGGAGCGCCTCGCGCATGAATGAACCGCCTTTTTTCTCGTTCTGGGGGCGCTCACGCGCTTTGAGAGAACGGGCACACGCGTAAAATAGCAGGGCCAAGGTTGGGGCGCGCGAATCATTGGGAAGCGATCTTCACGGGCCCCACTCCTTCTGTGGCATTCCTTAAAGGACGTGCACATGCGCGCAGCTTTTGATCCGCGCTCAAGGTGCGCGAGCGGCCATACCTTTGCCGTCATATAGCCACAGAAACAGGGCTTCCCAATAGGTGGCCTCAAGGTCCTTCCGTTTAGGGCATAGCCTCATCTAAACTCACAAAGCCTGGCAGTTCGACGACGGACTCGGACGGAGCCATTGAGTGCCCGGTCGCAGTTATGGAGAGCGAGGATCTGGTAGCAAAGAGCATTTCTCTGCGAACCTGGACGTCAGCGCACAGCTTTTGCAGCGGCGAGGACCCGAAACATGGTTTTCGAACCCGACGAGAAAAGAAACGGTAGCCCGAGGAACGCGAAGAGCACGAGCGGACAATCCATCGCTCGGGACAAGTGTGTTTTGGCGTCTCGCCGCAGCGGGGCGCCCGTTACATGGCTCTCCTCCCATCCGTTGCCTGCCGCACTACCTCTTCACTTTCGGAAACCACGTCTCGTGGCGACCTGCCAGGCTTTGTCAGTCTAGAGGAGGCTATGCTTTAGCGCACTACTATGCTTCTCACGCGCTCAAGGTCTTTCTGAAAATTACTGATTTAGTGGTTTTTGACGACGCTCAGCAAGTTTCTAATTGGAACCATATGTCTATTTTCACTTTTTTAAAAAGTTAATTAGTCATTTTTAATAAATTACCGAACTAATTAGTAAGTATCGGTATTTTCTGACACCCGCCTTCACAAGTAATGCGGTCCCGAGAAAATTCTACTTTTACCTGGAATACACTAACTTTAGAAATTTTTGCCAGTCTTTGCTGAAACACCCGGTATAGTACAGTGTGTGTGGATATATATATATATATATATATATATATACAAGTGTTTGTTCAATGGCTGCCGATGGGGCTGAGGGCCAGTCAAGCTTCTTGTTGAAGTTTTTTCCTTTTGCTCCACCATTTCTTTAAATGGAAGTAAAGATTATTATTATTATTATATATAACGGGTATGGTGGCGGGGTTCCGAAGGGTGGGTATGACTAAAAAGAAAACCCCGGAAAACAACAACATATATATATACATGTATGTATATATATACATGTATATATATATATATATATATATATATATATATATATATATATATATATATTGCAATCGCTTATATCCTGAATTAGTAGTGAGCCACTATCCGTCACGACTCTCGGTAAAACAATAAGGGCCCCTGCTGGATACATGCAAATAAATTGCGTTTGTGCCAGTGTGAATGACTTGACGTCTAACGGATGACACCCCCGAGAGAAATATTCGAATATAGCGATTCCAGAGTTTCGTCTGACGACACTGTTGTTCAAATACGGACGGCCCTACGACGACGGACTGAAAAGGAAAATCTGAGTGGGAACAACCGAGTCGACCCTTAGCGTAACAGCGGACCCCTGATGAAAATAATTCAAAACCGAAACCGAAAAAAAAGATATGCCCACATCTTGTCCGATCAAGAAAGTTTTCCTTGCCGCTGCGCTCCCGCCCCCCCCCCCCAAGTCCTTCTTTTTTTGAAGCATTTGCGTTGCACCCATAAAATGAAGAAAAAAGAAGAAGAAACGAATTTGGGAAATGCGCGTCCATGTCAGCGGGACAAAATAAAGTAAGGCAGCCATTCGTGAAACGAAACCGCGTTGACAGACGAACACGCAGTTATAGCGACCTCCAAGCCGCTGGGCGTAAAAACAAATCATATTATATACATACACTCGCGCGGGCAAACACAATTACCCCTTCAGCCAAAAACAAACACCAATCAAAAAAATTTTTTTTTCGATGTGCTTCTTACTTTTTTTGCCATAAAGACGCGGATTCCGTAATTACTTCCTCCCACGCTACACTCCATTTCATCTTACGATGGGCCGAAGACGACATTACGAGCCATCCAAGCCAATCCAATGCCGTGTGAGTGTCACGTGACCTTCAACAGGGCCGCAGAACGTCATACGTTCACGCCGCTGATTGGTTGACACGGCTCGTAGCATCCGCTGCGGTCCATCGTTCCCCAGGAATCGTGTCTAGACCCCGAAGAACAGGCAGGACGATGACACTTCCCCGACGCCCACGACTTTTCCTCGAGCACTTTTCAACTCGGTGTACGGCACGTGGGCTCGTCAGAGCACGACGGAGGCGGCAGAAATTGTGTGCAATCGTGGAGACGCCGAACATTAAGCGCAGGTAACTGTACAAAAATAAATAAATAATCATAATAATAATACAGTAAAAAAAAAGAAAGAGGCACGAGAGTGAGTCTTGACTGCTTGGAGGAAAATAACACGTCGAGAACACCGCTCGAATCAATGCTGGTTCCCTGTCAACGCAAAAACAGCAGAAGCCAGATTTGAGCCAATGTTAGTTTTCATCACTTTTCACTAAAACACAGACGAATATATATATCTGTGCAGCCTTATTCTGAAGTGGAGCTGGGAAAACAGTAACAAAGGAATCATACTTTTTTGTTTATTTATTACACCGGGTTTTATGTCAGCATTGCAGAATTTCACACAATGTACAAGCAAGCAAACAGAGGTAAGAACGTACACTGAAACTTCCACACAGTCGTGTGTGCACGTTCTGTTGATTTTGTGCCATGTTGCTTGATTCTTGATCAGAATTTAGTTCTATCAAACACCGACATATATATAACACCTTCCATTTATCACACCGCATCCTTATAAAACTAAAGAAAAAATCTTAAATGTTATTTGAGATGACTTCCGAAGAAGTAAATTAATGCTACGCTCATTCTAAACATCTTGTCCCTCTCCTTCGCCGAAAATTCAAGACGTATTTTTACTCATATTTAAAGACACGATCATCGAAAATGTATCACGAAGAACATAATTTCGTTTTCTTTTCGTAAATAATATTTAAAAAAAAGAGTTAATTCCCGTTTATTTACGGAGCCCAGTTCTCACGAAGGTTGCTATTTTTATAGCCCCTTCATTCTGAAATGATTGCAGATCTGACCTACTCTGTGGTTTGCCATTCAATGCACTGTTCTGGCACGCTTTTGAAAGCCACTCTACCACTACAGCAATCGGAAACAAGGTGAAGACACAATTCCACAAACACACGTTGCACAGACGTCACGGCATGGCGAGCTTTAAAACTCAGACACGAAAACGTGAGTTCGTTAAACCGGTGATGGGGGGAATGTCTAAAAATGATATCGTATGTCGTGCATTCAAGTTCACCACGGGCACATATCTGCCGCGTGACAGTTGTACCAAGTCATCACACTTGTTACACACGCCCCCAAAAAAAAGAAAAAAAGAAGAAAAAAGTAGTTTAGTGAAAAGCTTACACCACTGCAATAGTTCATCCGTGGCTGGATAAAAAAAGGGGGAAGGGGGAGACACAGTTGGAAACATGTTTTATGGCCAAGTGTAGAGCAAGTAAGTTGCGCCAAGAAGAGCCGGTGCGGTGAAGAAATTTTGTATCTTGAGTTTTGCACAGATAATTGGTCAGGTTTACTGCAGCAAATAACGTTTTTTTTTGTTCTTTTTTACTCTAGCTTTTTTTATTTTTTACTCCAGTTTTTGTTTTGTCATTTCCCGACTGTAGGACAGCCGGGGTTCAAATTTCGTTCTATCTCAAACTGACCTGCGCCCGAGTGAACAATCAACATGCCGAGTATATGCATAAGACATGGCCCACCGCTCCACGCGTACAGGAATGTTTCAGGTGGCAACGCCAGATGAAACCAAGCTTATACGGCAGACATTACAAGTAATTCATTTTGGCGGACTCAATTTCCGGCCACGCTAACTCTGTAATCCATCAAAAGAACAACAGTCACGAAAGCTCTTGTTTGTCGCCTAAAGGAAACACGCCTGAACTTCTACACTTGTAGACAATGAACCTCGGTGTTCGTGAACATAGACGTGTTTATAGTGTTCAAAACTTTTACGCATTTAATCTTCTTCTTCCTCTGCTCTTTGAACTTCCCCTTTAATCTCCACATCCCCCCTACGTCTGCACAGAGTAGCCACCCAGGTTAACATTTCTGTTTACCTCTTCTGTTCTTCCTTTTTCCCTTGTAATTCATCAAACTCCCTACAATCACGAACATTTCTGACTTTATCAGCCGATATGTGCCATCGGCTGACCGATTGCTGGTATAGCGTGTCTACCAACAATCGCTAATTTTCCTCGCCGTCCAGATCGAATTCAACCTCCTGTACTTTGTTTGCGAAGTAACCTTTTTCTACATTTGTGGTGTGATATCATCGAGCTTCCAATTTAATCCGTTGTTCCTGCGCGACGTCTCCGCTTTCTCCGTCGAGCCCCTTCTCTTCCGATCCTACCCCAGATGAGCTCTAAGAGAAAGCAGAAAGCGGCGACAAGATTTCCGCAGACGTACAAGGCAAAGTGTTCCCAAAAGGCAACAGGAACGGGGGGATCATGAGGTTTACTGTAAAAATATTGTAGATAATTGAGCTTAAGCGAGTTTTCTTCGAAGATGACCGTACCAGATTGGGCTAGCACGAGCACGAGGTGCCTGAGCGCCCGGCCGTGAGGAAAGCTCTTGGGCGTCATGGCGGCAGCGGGGCTGTACCGAAGCAGGTCTTTGCCGGGAGCCAGATCGAACATGGAGGCGAAAAGGGACATAGAGGCGTCGTACACGCCCAAGTAAACGTGCGTGCCAGTTCTGGCGAGACGGTAACAATAAAACATGTCCCGGCTGTTCACGCACGTGTCCGGGCACTTCTGCAGTAACTGCTTCAGCAAGTTCGCGATCCCTGTCTTCGACGAGGCGATGAAGTGCTCCGGGTAGGAGTACCTTTCCAGACACGGAAAGACCTTCCCAGCTTGGGCAAACCGGCGAAGGTCTTCCAGCGTGCTGATGTCTCTCGAGACAGTGGGGACGCTCACTTCGGACGTGAACACCGACTGCAGGTAGGTGCAGGAGAACATCATTCCGAAGGCCCAGAGGAGACACAGGAGCCTCGTGACGGCGTATTGGGATGACGGCGGCAGTTTAGAGCCCCTGCCCAGCAAGTTGGCCGTCAGGAAGAGCACGATGCCCGAAAGGCCGGTGCGGCGCCCCATGAGGAACCCTTGCGCGCCGTAGACGCATGTCACGCACAGGCCGCACAAGACGACGCTGGCCAGGATGAGCCCCGAAGAGAGCAGAGACGGCAGCAAGTGCGGAGACGTCTTGGAGCCCTTACGAGAGTAGAAGGCCAGAGCTCGGAAGCTATTGATGGCGCCCAGGTAAACGCGCGAGCTCCTCTCTTCCGACAGCTGAACCGGAAGTAAGGAAATATCCGCCCTTTTCCGCTGAATCCCGTAGTACAAGCGATCCTCTACTTTTCCCGTTCCGACCATCGATTTGAGCACGACGGTCACGTTAAGCTGCAGCAGTGCTTTGAAGAGGGCCATGGCCTCCGGAATCATCTTCCGGTTGTACGTCACTCCACCGGGCCTCGGAGTGTACTCGGTTACCACCGTGAACTTCCTCCCCTTGAGTGAAGGCCAGGTTCTGCTGGAGCCGTCGTCCATGAACGGAACGCTCGAAGACGCCCTTCTTCGCGCGCAGTTTCTGTACTGGTCCCAGGCGATATCCACGACGCCGCCGGTCAAGGCGACCACGAGGCAGGAGGCTTCCGGGAACACGTCGTACGGGAGCGATTCTCCCGGCTCCAAAACGAAGATGACGCGTACCAGCGATACATCGAAGACGTCGCCCTCCAAGACGCCCATGATGCGCCTGCGGAACTCGTCCGACGAACGTGGCACGACCACGAACGCGTCTCGTCGCGAGCAGTGAGCTCCTTGAGCTGTCGCAGCTGCGGCTCGTCCAACTCGGCGGCGATTCGCACTGGAACCGGCAACTGAGCAAACCACTGCGCCAGTTCTGTCGCGCTTTCGGGATCCACAATGCACAGGACTACTCGTTGGCGTAAATAGTCGAAAGAGGCCTTCAGCTGGTCCGTCGTCTGGTAAAGGCTATTCGTCAAAGGTCGCGTCACAGCAAGGCTAATAGCAGCAACGAGTAATGCGACGATCTTCATGGCGTTCAACGATAACTGTCACAATGAGTCTTGAACAAATGATGAGCGAACGTCCGAACCTTTCTCTGCCAGACCGCCTTCTCGCCTAAAGTATAAGGAGACTTTAGATTTCGAGCTACATACGTAAACAAAAACATGCGTGCTTCTGGCGCCGAAATATACAGTTTTGGCCGTGCCCACTCATCCCGCGCATCGCTTATGCAACGTCATTAAACAGTCACGCCACACACCCGTTACATTATTTTTCCCGCGCAGTCTTCTCTCCGACTTATAGATCTCCCCAAACTTTAAGTGATATTGATTTCTCAGGGCGCGCGTTCCGGAGAACGTTTTCCGTTCCAAACACTGAGATGATGTGCGCCACATGAGGAGGCGTGATTTCGCCGCAAGCCTGAAATTGGTGCAGAATTTTCTCCCACGCAAGAAACAAAGTTGCGATGAAAATGCCGCGATGGCGACAATTTCTGAAGCCAGCAAAATGACCGATTGCGTGCGTCCTCTTTGGTTCCCCGCAACGCCCCATCTGACCTAAAACTGCCACAAATTCAAGCGCAGGCCTTAAACTGTTATTTAAAATGCACAGAATGCAAATATATCGGCGAATGCTACAAAATATCGAAAACGCTGTCATGAAACAGTCTGCGACCAACAGCACAGTAATAAAACCTGAGTATGCATGCATTTTATAAAGCATGGAATGTTTTATGTGACGGAAGGTCCTACACCCAGAAACTTGCTCGTCCGCGCGCGCGCCGCATGACACGCGACTTTACCTGACGTCACGGTGTCACGTGACCACGGCAGATGCCATCAGGGAACGTGACAAAGTCGCGTAACGTCAGGTGGCGTTTAATGTCTTCTAAACACATTTAAATGATCGCTCCTGAAAAACTGCAATCCATCGCATTAAAGCGATTTGGAGATAAAGGTCTCTGTCGTTGCTTTAGCAGGTTTCATCCTATAAATCTTTGTCCCGTTTGTATTTCTAGTGACGAGCAATGTAACTATGTCGCCCTTACTCCGTCACTCCCAGTGTTGAAATAGCGCATACATTATACGTACGCACAGCGGCTATTCGTGGAAACGGGGGCTGTAATTTTCCTTTCAATCGCAATCCCATAAATTAATTGGTCACTCCCAGCGGGCCCCTGAGATAGGCGCGCCACATTTAGAATAATTAGGTATCTGACTATACCCATACTCACCTAAAAAACAGTAGAAAAAAAAAAAGCAGTCCCGTTTTTCCCGGAGCACCACTGATTTACTCCTTTATGTGGTGAAGTAAGATGTGGGTGAATGTATGATTACCTTCCCGTTATTTTAGCAAGACGTACGTACGCGTTTCAAACGCCAAAAGAAGTTTCTTTCTCCAACAACTAAATCTTGTAAGCACTACTTTGTGCAGATTATGCGCAAAACTTCCTTTTCACTCAATGTGACAACAAGTATAGACGCTTGCAATTACAGCCTCTGGGCACCACCATCTTGCTGCTGGCGTGGGTAGATCGTCTGATAGTCAACCACTGCTGAGGCGTAGCCACGGTCTCAGCAATGCTTGACTATCAGACGATCTACCCACATCACCAGCAAGATGGCGGCGCACAGAGGCCGTACTTCCAAATGTCAATATCTATGAGCGATAGGTTAGCATCCACAATAAAGGCGCACTTCCAATGAGAAAATGGCTCACGATTCTCTTCGCCGCGTATGAACCTAAATAGAACCTATAGCGGGGCATATTCGAAACTTTCCTTGTGAGTATGAACGGAATTTTCACGAACGCATCAGACCCCCAACGTTTGACCACCCACGATGACAAGCATTAATTTACTTTTTGGCATACCCCAGGAGCGAACCTGTTTGCCACAAAGTGCGGCGAAACAACAATAACCTTAGATTCTATAAACGCCGTTATCAAATAGCCCGGATCTCGGCTCGTTGTTAATTTGTTATACATAAACCAGTTATCTCTTGCTGATTGCAGTCTTGCTCGTCATCGTGTGACCTTCGCGACTGTTATTCTCATCTATGAAGACCCGGTGCTGTAAGTATAACAATGTAAAACCTTTTTTTTTCTTCTTTTTTTTTTAGAGTAAAAACATTTTGTTACAATACATATTCGATCCCAATAATTCCGAGATGGACAAAAACGTTCGACGTTCTAGTCCAACTCTGGTAGCAGAAGGTACGTTCTGCATCCAGCCTTCCGATACAACTCCTGGCAGCAAAGTGCACACACGACAATCCCCTGGGCACAGGTTAGGCTCATATGCCACAGGAAGCGGCATCACGCTACAAAAACCTAAAAAAAAAAACGCCTTTAAAGGTGTTTTGAGGAGGTTTCTGAGACAGCCTAAATATGGCGACACCTCACTCTGCGGTCTCTCGGCATCCTGGAAATCCATAAATCAAAACGATGCGCGACCGATTTTCCCATTACAAAAGGAATCAAAGATATCACTCCTCGGTTCCACCGGTCGGAGGCGCGAGGATTCTTCGCTCGCTATTGACTGACAGTAGTCCTGGTTTGGGAACATGCTCCTCCCATCGCCGGAGAATGAAATCGGTCTGTTACGACTTTTGATCTTTTTTTTAATAGGAAAATTGGTTGTGTATTTTCGTAATTTAGGGATTTCTAGGATGCTTAGAACCAGCAGAGCGAGTTATCGCCATATTTAGGCGATCTGAGAAATCTCATCGGAGCACCTTTAATATGAAACACAAAGAGGAAACACGCGCAAAAAAAAAAAAAAAAACAAAAACGCTATAAACAAGTAGAAAGGAAAAAAAAAAGGGTTACGACCCGAGAACCAGATTTGGACGAAGGCACAGAGATGGAAGGAAAGCCTTCCGCATTTAACGTACGTTGATCACTCGACGCGATGACGTTTGATGAACAGCGAGATATGGACACACACACACCCGCACACACACACACAACCGATCCAAAATGAGACTAGGTTGTCTCACGAAGCGCACGAGCACAAAGGATCCCACTCGGAACTTTCTCGGAGCTAGCGCAGTTACGGGCAGAGTAGGTGCAGGTACAGGAAAAACAACAACAAAAACAGCCATTAGGGCAGTCCAGCAAAAGAACTCCTCGCTCACTTTCGACCGGCGTGGTGTACGGTGCCCTTCCGGCTCGACTTTTTATGGACCCTACAGACGATCTCCGCTCTGAAACGACGAATGGGAGCTCACGCAGATGCGTACGGCAATTGCTAAACCCCCCCCCCCCCCCCTTATTGCTTTTTTTAGGCGCCTCTGCCGACATCAAACTTTGGCGGACCATATAAATAAGTGCCGTCTCGCTGGACACATGAGCCGGAAAGCAACGGTAAACAACGATCTGACGGTTTTTTTTTAACGAAAGAAGCAAACAAACAGTTTATGACATTGACGTCACAGAATACAACAATAAAATATCCCTTCTGGAATCAGTTGCGGTCTGCCTGTAACTATATACCGGGTGTTCCATTTTAATTCGAACAGATTTAGTACAAAACATTCGTAAAATATGTACTAGTACGGATCGTGCAGGGGAGTTATACGGCCAAGGGGACATTATGTGGGGTGGCTAATATTTGCAATAAGTCGGATAATTAACTAAACTTTCTTGATTAACCTTTTAATTAGTAAAAATAATCATATGGCCTCAGTTAGAAACATGCTGAGCATAATCGAAAACCACTATATCAGTCCATTTTAGAACGACTTGAAGCTCGTGGGAAACTCGGGGCCGCACATAATTAAGTACCACTGGTGCAGCAGGCGCAAAGCTAGCAGTGGCGGAACGCAGGTGATAATTTAATCATCCCCGTTCCGCCACTGCTAGCTTTGCGCCTGCTTCACGAGTGGTACTTATGTGCGGCCCCGAGTTCCCCGCGAACTTCAAGTCGTTCTAAAATGGACTGATATATACTCTGTTTCACTTTCACCTTATGATGTACCGCAGGAAAGGCTACAAGCGCGAGCTCCTTGCTCTGGGGCACATCTCGGCGGCACAAGCTCTCGTGACTTAAGAGCAGCTGCCAACGCTATGAGCTCGCGCTTCTAGCCTTCGCTGCGGTACAACATAAGGTGAAACGAAGCATAGTGGTTTTCGAATATTCTCAGCATGTTTCTAATTGAGACCATATGATTATTTTTATCTATAAGAATTTAATTAAGGAGGTTTAGTTAATTATCCGACTTATCCCAAAGATTAGCCACCCCACATAATGTCACCCTGGCCGTATAACTCACCTGCAGAAACTGTATTAGTGCATCTTTTACGAATTTTTTATAATAAATCTCTTCGAATTGAAATGGAACACCCGGTATATTTGAAACCCACTATAAATGATCCAAAACAGCCCGAACTTCTATTGAATACGCGACGCAGGTAATAACATTGCTGCTTTGGCTCTTCTTTTTTTTCTTTTTTTTTTTTGCTTAGATTGAGTCACGAACAAACAAGTTACAGCTGTGGAAAATTGCGCAGGCTGTGGAGAATTCCACAATCCTCGTTACTGTTGAATAAAAAAAAAAGTGAAAAACGATTCAAACCGTTCTGCAATAGAACGTAACAAACTCTTCTAGGTACAACGATGCCGTTGCCAAACTAAAAATTCACGACTGCAGAGCGGTGAACAAAACATATCTCCGCAAGATGCACACAACGTACAAAACGAAACTGTAAAGAGAAAAAAAAAAAACTAGGATCACGTGCAAACGTTTACAACGGAGCACATAGCATTCGAAAAGAATTCTACTGGATAAATTACGCAATCTAAGATGTCAAAGAAGAAAAATTTCGAAACGCTCGGTAAGAACATGAATGAACTCCTCACGATCACCCAGCTTCCTCGCATCGATCGCACAGACACCGGAGGCCAAAAATATGTCATTATTGTTATTAGCGCACCGGTGAGGTAACATTCGATCGACACCAGGCACGCCTATCACGAATGGATTTCGCAAAGCCTCTCTGCTCCCGCCTCGCACTCTCCCAGCGGCGCTTGAACGATTACCAGCCAAAGTGCGAAGCATCAAACACCGTTGCAGATAGTCAGTCGCCCAACCAGTCTTCCGGCGTTCCCCTATCTCACCTTTGCTGAAGTCGGCGACCCGGTCGCTATACCCGACTCATTCGCCGACATGACCTGCGTTCATCCAAGTTCGACGCGAGCTCACGAACCCTACCAAACCGCCCTTGTCGGACAATTCGAGATTAGGTATCCCTGGAAGATCGAGCCTCACGAGGCGAAGTCACGCCGATATCAGGAAACCCGTGCACCCCCCCCCCCCCCAACCCCAAACAAAAACGTAGTACTGTGAGCTTATACTAAGCCTACTATATCTTCCTAAACAGATTCCAAGCCAGTAAACTGCACGAGCATTCAGGTAAACCACGCTTCGCCCTTATCTGCTCACTAAAAATAAAGCCGCTATTAACCGGATCCTCGTCGCCCTGATCTGTAATCGGATTTCATGCCAGCGTGACTGTACGCGATACTTCAGGTTGCTGCCAACAGCGCCATGCGTGAGAGTCAACGGGGAGATTCCACGGGCGTGCGAGGAAACGGTTTACGCAACAACACACTCGGGGAGACAGATAAAGCATCCCTTCCTAAGACCTCGCTTGTTCTACGCGATCCACACAGCGCAGAGTACCGGAGTAGAAGAAAAAAAAACGCGAGAGGCGCAAAAAGGAGAGCAGGACAACTGCGCCGTGCCCATTTTATCCAATAGCCGCGATTATCTTCACAGATAACGCTCACAAGTGCGGCGTGCACCGAGCAACGCGCTACTTCTTTTCTCCAGACGACTCCGTTTGCGTATTGCGGTAAAAACAGTCCTCCCATACAGACACATCTGTCATAAATGATAATCAACCCTCGTATACCGGCCCATTTCTTCCGGGTATACAACTGGGGTTCTCGACTCGCCAAACAAAGTTGGGAGCCTGAAGTTCACGAAGCGCGCCGATTGAACCTGGGAGAGAAAAGTGCCGTGTCGGCGCCGCGACAGCCCAATCAACGTGCCCCCTAAACTTCGAACCCCGAAAAAAAAAAAAAAAAAGCCGAGTCACTGGGGTTATGCGCGCATGCGCGGCGTCGGAAAGACCGCAGAAGTGAGCTATTGCGCATGCTCCGAACGCACAGTGACACGCGCGTTCGGACACAGTGTTGCACAGTGACAGAAGATGGTCTACACGCGAATGACCTATACGTGAGACGCAACTGCGGTTAAAGCCACACGCCGGTTGAAATAGCGTTTATAGGGCCAAGCCCCGCGTATAGAACCGCCAAAGTGCAGTCAGGGTGATGTCGCAATCCTCACTGTAAACCAATTGATACAAAAGTGCGGTTGAGTGCACCCGAGTCGTTTGATCGGGAGAATGAGACGAGTCGCGTGATCGGCACAAATGAGCGGAGATGCTGTGAGCGACGCACGCGCGCAGGGCATGAAATCTATACGGCGGATCGAGGTAAGCGCCGCGCGAGAAGCTTAGCGTAAATGACCCCGATAGCGGGCCGCAGCGTTCATCAGTGGATCAAAGCCACGTAACGTTAAAAAAGAAAATCCTCGGGCGCGACTCGTTCCGAAGAGTGCAAGAACGGAGGGGGAGGACGCGGACAACGGGAGTCGGTGTGTGGAGGAATCGGGCGCAACGAACTGCGAAGGTCGATGTCGTCTTTCGAGCAGCGGTCGGGGCTCTGAACTTAGTGGACGCGCGGACGCACGAAGAATGAAACGACGCGCGAAGCGTCGGAATCATTTAACGCCGCGTCGTGCGATCAAGCGCCTCGGCGGCAATGAGCCGGGCACGCTGGGGTTGAGTTGCGCTAGATATAAACCTGGGGCGCGTAAACCTTCGGAGCGGATGAGACACCGGCAAAATTGAGTAAGGACAGAAAACAAAAAGCTTCCCTCTGGTTACTACAAAAACACTCTCGAAAAAAAAAATTTTTTTTTGTTCTGTTTTGGAAGTTAGCGGTTTTGTGTGAGCTACTCAGGCTATTCGAATGTGCGTCTGGGTCCAATAGCTCCAATACAAAGAGACATGTTAAGACACTCCACACTCTCATCCTTTACCGCTAGCATTACTCCCTCGTCTCGGACAGGATGGTGGGGGGGGGGGGATGCACGGCTCTAGGGATCCTGGATTCGATCTCTGCCCCCGTCCGCTTTGACCGCGACGTACCAGCGTGCGGTGGTGCATGGCTACTGGCTAGCAGTCGTACTGCGTCCGCTAAAATGTCTCACCTACAGTGTGAACCAGTGTCACCGAACACGAGGGCAGACAAACACCTCGTCCAGTCTAACCACTCGCGTCTAATATTTTTTTGTCATTTATTTGGGACCGAATTTGTGCGCTCCTATTCTGCAGCTGTCGAGCAGTGTCTTCCCCTTTGACGAGCGGCTGCGCTGCGGCGAAGAAAGATAAGCGGGGCCGAGACGTCTCGCTCCGCGGGTGTCGCTTCTCCGCCGCGCACCAACGCGTGGTGAGAAGCGCACTCAACGGAGCTAACGTACCGGGAACAACGAGGAATATTGCGCCATTGGCGAGCACCATTCAGCGGCGGGCACAGAGCTAATAAATACACAAATAAATAAATAAATACAAACTTCGATCATGCATGGGACGTGTCCGCAGGTAACTCGGTTGTCGTGCCTGTGGCGAACACAGTGCCTTTTTTGTATGATGCGTAAGCAGTGTGACTCTGGCTTCGGTGTTCGATAGGAAAATAAACATTTCACAGCGCGTAATTCCAAGCGATAATCAAAAGTTTCGTAAATTCTCACGGACATAACAATAAAACCTCCTCAACATCCAATTCCGGTCACAGGACCACATCCTTCCGAGGCCGGCGGCCGCGCCTGCATCGTCCGCTCAAAGTGTGACTACTAACTTCTGACCGCACGAAACCGCCGCTTGGAGAACGCTGAGAAGGTATTACCTCGCGCCGGGGTCGGTTTACGAGCGTGGCGCGACGTTTTTCACTGCTGCCTGGTAACAGTTGCGTGGCTCCGGTCTTGAACTTCAATCTCAGGACTGCTGTCCAACGTTACAAGCGGGTACGCCTTTCTAAAGTGGACGGTTTACTGGAGTGAACAGGCCTTTTCACGGTCAGCCTGCAAAATCCTTTTTCTGTAACGCTTCGTACGACTCGCACTCCTTAACAAATAAATAAATACATAAAAATAACATTTTTTATAAGTGGATAAAAATATCTATATCTATATACTAAAACTGCGATAAAAAAAATAAGAAGGATGCACAAATGTAGGCCTTCTTATGCCTCACAAAAAGGCGCCTCTAGCTCCACGCAACTGCTTGCCTACACTTTTTTTTGTCTCCAACTTGTTTGCGTCGCAAGCTGTACTGACTTTTTTTTAGGTCTGAAAACAATACGCACGAGATCGTACCACAAAGATCACACCACGCGATATCAAACCGACTCAACGACCTGCCAACAACTCCCTTTTTCAAATCGGACGTCTTGCCCCGACCCGACTTGGCAGAGACGGCCGCGTGGCCGCAGCAAGCAGGGGTCGGTTTCAACGCACCCTCCCTATACCGAGATGCAGGCCCCAAAAAGTAACAAACAGAACTGTTGCCCTCGGGCTTCGAGTCCGCCACGTCTGCGAGGCTCCGTTGACGTCATTCTCAGCCGCCCACCCAAAGCAAACGGGGAGTCGGAAGGGGGAGGAAATCTTGGAGAGAGAGCCCGCGGAGCCGCGGCGGAAGAAGGGCCGTGCGTGCGCCAGCTCGGCCTTTTCGGGCAAGCGGTATCGTGTGTCGTCGTCGACGGCGAAGCCAACGGGCACGGCGTCACCTTCCGTCCCATTCACTTTCGGAACATCAACACGCTGCGCACAAACAAGCCCGCTCTGCCCCCACCAGGTGCATTCCGCGCGTGCGCACAAACCATATTCGAGAGAGACAGCAGCGCCACGCAGTGGCGTGACTTCAGTGAGTTGATAAACAATTGCGAGCACAAAACTACTGCGCAGACTGTCCCTCAAATCCGATTGCATTTTTTTTGCACGATTTTGTTTTGTGTAAACGTGTCTTCATTAAACTGCTTAGAGGAAACTGCCGCGAAAAATTCTAGGAATGCTTGTCGTCGACGTCCATGAAGTCTTCCGTCACATTTAAAACATATTCACAAAATTTTCTGATCCTAGTGTCTACTTCTCGCGGAGGGGCCTTCCGCGACCAATCGACTACTTTTGTCGCAGCATTACTGCAATTTAAATGTTTCTCTCGTACTGTAGGGATATAAACATAAAAGGCATATAAACATGGTCGGATAACTGTGTGTGCCGTCAACAAGCTAATATATATCATATAACATTCGTTGGGCGCATTACCCCTAGCGCGCAAATCACAGGACAACAGGACAGAGAGACATGGAACACACAAGCACTGTTTTTCGTTATGTCGCCCTGTATGCATAACTGAGCTAGGTATAATATGCGTGCCGCCTGCTGCGTTGGTTACAAACCGAGCCACAGACGCCCAAAAATAATATTGCAATTGAAATTTATCTATATACAAAACCGCACGGAAACAGGGAGACACAGCTACATCCAATGCAGCTATAAAAAAAAAAAAAAGTTGATGGCGTTTCAGAACTTTTGCCGCGATCGCCCTTAGCAGCGTATACGACGGCAGATATAATATTTCGCCCGCTCCTGGCACTACCGCTTTCGTACACTTGGGCGTGCGTCAGAAACGGGGCTCGCTCAATTGGGCGGTGTGCGCTCCGAGTTCCGGCATACGTTGGTCGATCGTCCGTCGCTATGGGGCAAGCTTACGGAGCTGTTAATTGTTTTAGGTGTTTAACGAACCCTGAGGACCATTTCGATATCGCAGTTCAGCGTTATATGTCGATATAGTTGTGTGCGGCGATCGTCCTCCTGCTGAGCCACAACTGCTGTTATGGCTGAGCGGTGTGTTATTCGAAAGAAACAAAATAACAAGTTTTAGATAGCGCTTGAGACTTTGGGCTTTTGGGTGTACGCTATTTGGGTATACGACGACGTTTGGTTGTGCTCTTCTAAAACTCGCTAATACAACCTCAAGCAAACAGATCTCAATCTCAGGGCTCACGAAGCATAAAAACGCACGCACGCCGGAATGCAAATGGGCGCACCGCTCGATGTCGACGCACAGTATCGAATCGTTGGGCTCTGTCCGATTCGTTGCTCGCGGTCCCTCAACCCCGTTCTCTGTTACCTAATCCGAAACTGTCGTGCTAGATCTACGCCCATATCCACTGACGCAATGTACATGCTAAACAAAAAATAATAATAATAATTTTCGTTTTGTGTTTTTGTTTTTTTGTACCACCAAGTGGATAAACTGATACTTCTGAAGCAACAGAGGATAGTTGCGCCGCAGTTGACATATGCGACAGTGAGGATAACATGTAACCACACGCTTATCCGTCTTTCTCGGAAACGGGCAAATAAACACCTCTCCATCATCGTCTACGTCACCGCAGAAACGTGGAAAAAAAGGAGGGGGTGCCAGGTTGTATATAGTACATATCACAACAACTCAAAATAACTTCTTTCTGGTCATTCTAACGAAAACTGCATGACGACTGGACCTGGCACCACTTTTCAGAGCCCCATAATAAAACAAAAAAATGCAACGAATAAATAGGATGGACTTCTTTTTATATACAAGATGTTTAAAGTTAATTCAAACAAAATTCTTAAAAAAAAAAGAAAAGAAAGCTGTGCGAGGTACGCTTCTCCGGCCTGTGGAGCTGAGTTATACAACCAAGGGGTCATAATATAGAGGAGTAATCGTTACAATGAGTAGGTTAATTAACCAAAAAGTGTTGATTAACTTTTTAACGAGTGAAAATAACCATTAAGTTCTAATTAGAAACTTGCTGAGCGCCATCGAAAGCCACTGAATTAGTAAATATTAAAACTTAAAGCACTGAACGGCTTTGTGTTTTGGTTGTTTGGTGCAGCCTCTGCTTAGCTGGAGCCACAGATAAACGTTGCGCGAGTGTGTACAATTTCCGCCTTCTGAGTTTTGTATCGGAAGTACACCATGCGTGGTGCAGCCCCAAACAAACGATTGCATCCGCTTTTCAAATACGCAGCTGCTTCGCGAGGTCGAAATGGCGGACTGATAAAAAGGTCGCCTTCAACGGCCGACATATATATATATATATAAAGCGAAGGTTTTGAGGAAACGACCGAGGCTGCAGTCGAAGAAGTATCGCAACTTGCATTGGCGTCAAAAGCAACACAATACATCCGAAGGTTTTGTGACAATACGATGGTTACATATATTTCCGTCGCTCTGAAAATCAAACGATAACTCCGCTGTGCAAGCCTGCGTAGCGTTTACGAGCAAACCAAGCACGCGACAAACACGCGAATGCTGCCAGTGTGAACGGGATTCGCACTTTTCCTGTTTCTTTGGTATTGCTTTCGAGTTGTTACATGATACAGCACAATGAATACGAGCATATAGTGATGAAGGGCGTTGACAACAAACGTAAAGACTCATGTCGCTGCCGCACCACGTTTACCGCTGACGTGAAACTAGTCCTTCATAACATCCGGGAATGATGCAATCGCGAACCGAAGTGAAGCCGAAGCCTTTCGATGCATGGACGTCATCGTTGCCGTGTCGCTGACATCTTCGCTTAGCCACACCGGTCTGACCAACGCGAGCTTATGAGGACAAGTCTCCTGGACTTAGTACTATGGATGTCGATCTTCCGCAGACATTCCCTTCTTAATTGTCCGTTCGAGTAAACCCCTTTAAGTCTGGAGAGCTTCCATAGACCGCCGTCCATGACCAAGTTCACAGTTTCTCCTTCGCAGGAAACCGATAGCTTCGCTGGTCTAGTCCACAACTAGACGGCGGGAACAATTCAATAACCTACACACTGAGGAATAACGGCACTGCGGTTCCCGCTTTGTTGTGGCCATTTTTGCGCTTAGTGCAGAGCCAGCGCGATTGGCGATCATTATCCTTTGAAAAAAAGAAAAGAAAAGAAAAGTGACATCCTGAATTTTGGACGCAGTGTGAGGAATCGGCAGACGACGTTCTGCTCTGTCGGGAACTTTTTCAACTCTTCTTGGGGACGGAAAAACTCCACAATGGCTGAGGTGCAGTGTCTCTCAAGCGTAGCTTACAGCGGCTCTAGCAGTTTCATACCCTTCGCCCTTTTCCTCCATTACAAGGACTCGATCGACCCAAGCACGCTCAGAGACGAAATGGAACTGGACTTACCTCGGAGGTGAGGGAGAGCTTGCGCGCCCTGCGCAGCCCCGGGGAGCAGTCGGAGGACGACGATCCTCCGGAGTCCACCGAGCTGGTCGAAGAGCCGAGGTTCCTCCAGTGCCTCGACGACGCCGGCGAGATGGAGCGGGAGTGGACGCCCGAATCCCTGCCGGGGCTATCCGGGGCCAGCGACGCCGACGCCCCGCCGCCACCGTACACGTTGTTGTGGTTCCAGTCGCGGCGACTCGACAAACTCCCGTTGGACGCCCGGTTGCAGTTCTCGTCGAGGAACCGCCTCGCCGGGGAAGACGCCCTGGACGACGGCGACGACGAGTCGCCCAGGTCGCGGTAGCGGGTGAGCACCGGGGAGCCCACGTCCGAGATGGCATCGCCGGACCGCTGCCGCGCCAGGCTGCGCCGCGTCACGCCGCCGCCGCCGCCGCTGGACACGTCTAGCACGACACGGGAGCCCAATCTCGGCAGGTCCGTGGCCACCTTGGAGCGGTGCTCGAGGCTCGAGCGTGGCGGCAGCCTCGACGTGTACGAGGAGCTGGAGTCGCGGAGCAGGCTGGACGACGTCGACGACGAGCCCAACCGGCGGTCGAGGCTGGTCGAGCGCAGCGACGTCGTGGACGAGTACAGCACCGACGAGCGCGACGAAGAGTAGAGCGACGACGGCACGGGCATCCTGGACACTTGCACGTCGGCCCGCTCGCGAGGCATCCCCCGGGGGGCGCTGTCCCTCCCTGGTCGCCCGCTCGGCTGGAACGGACCCCTGCAAACGGAGGGAAGGGCGCTCAGAAAGGCCGCAAAACAGCACGTGCTCGATCAGTCTCGATGATCGCTCCCGAGAGCGTAGGCTATAGTCACTGGCTCTGGCGTCCTACATTCGATATTGCTTGGACGTCTTGCGAGCCTCGAACGTGAACGCGACGTCAACGCACGGCAAAAAGCAGAGGACGGCCGTTTGAAAGAGACGCCCCGCTGTTCTCACCTTGTCAGTGACTACACCTTCTTTCTTTCATGCAAACACACACAGAGAGAGATGAATGACATCGTGTATGAACCGAAAAGGGTATATGCCGCGTGACTCCTGAAAAGGTCCAGGGCAACTCGGCGCGTCAACCCCGAGTCTCGTATCTTGCTTGTTTATACTGTCACCTCTACGTGTGTGCACGGGCCTTTGGGTTCATTCACGCTGTGCAAAGACACAAGGAAAGATACCAGACCGGGAACGCTTTCGCACTGTTGAGTAACGTGTTTATCGGGAGTATAGACGCAAAAGCGGTAAGCTTCCGGCGTCGTTTCCACGGCCATTCAAAACCTATACCGAACAAGTATTTGTTTTTTCCGCAGCAATTACATTAGGCCTTTGGCAACGCTGACTGAAACGAATGCCAGTTTAAGCTAGATGTAAAGAAGGCTAACAGCAGGGTCTAAGACTGGAGTTCAGCCCCGAGACTACACAAGCATGAGCGGGTATCTTTCTCGTAGCTATTTCAAACAATTTTCAGTTCGGCTAACGTGCGTTGGAAACATACTTTTTTACGTTCATTCATAAAGTTTTAAACAAAAAGCCCTTCTTCTAAAAAAACAAAAAAAAATTAATGAGGGATTTTTTTGGACGTTTGTTTTTCACGAGTCAGTTACTGATGTATTCCTTACGAGGTGCCCTCAGTGCCATTACTATGTAACTCTACATAATCCAATATAATTAAAAAAACAAATGAATGGTTTTCCCTACACCCAAAAAAGTGCTCGGTGATGGTGGAAAAGAACTAAGAAGTAGCAAAAATTAGAAAGTAAAAAAGAAAAAAAGAAAAGAAGGGAAATAAAACAAGCCGCGCGATGTTCCCGATACTAACGTGGTTTCGCAAAAATACATTCTACCAAAACTCCCCATTAACAGCCAACAACACCTTCTGCACCCCCCCCTTACCCCCCCCCCCCCAATCCCCTCCCCGCCTGCTCTTTTTCTTGTCTCCCTCGATCGTAAATAAACGCCCGTGCCTAGAAAATAAAATGTTAAAAAAAAAGTTAAGGTTACGGACCATACAGTTCAATGAACCTTTTCAGATACTTTCATTTTACACAATACACTCCACACTATAAATAAAAAAAAGCACATGCTATAAAACTACCCATTATTTACTTGCACGCCGCCTAAGAGGAAAAGTTCCCAAAGCGGGAAAACAAAGAGCGACCACTGACACGGGGCCTGCTGTGTTGCGAAATTACAGGTACTGCTACATCCCGACCAGGAAAGTAGAGGCCGCGAGCGGTTTTGCACCGCACGCTTCTAAGCGCCGATATCATTCATCTCTGGTGCGGTCTGGGGCCTGTCCAAAAAATATAGAACACCAAGAGAAGCAAGTAAACGCTTTTTTTTTTTTTCGAGGTTAACTGGCCGCTCCTTTTTCAGCGGTTCAATGTTTTCCTTCCAGTTTACGAATCGCGTAGCTCTCATCCAATGAAACAACCAACTTTTCCCAATTTCGTTAAATATTTTTATATACAGCAAATTGAATTTTTTTGTTTCTATTCTTTTACCAAACTTTCGAGATTCTCTCTAAGGAAATATTGAGTAAATCTAATTTAATTTCGCAACAAAAAATCTGATCTCGTATTCCCGATAAAAAATATAGAAAAGAATTGGGTCGTGTTTGACAGGTGAGCACCGGTAAATATCCCGACCGCTTATAAAAAAAAGAAAGAGGAAAAAAACATTTTTATTCTTTCCAAGTTAAGTGATTAAAGACTTGTCACACTGAAGAAAGAGCAGAAGGTGAGCAAAAAGCCCGCAAATATTTCGATCAACTTCCATTTAGGCACCTTCCTGGGAATGCATATACAGACACTGTGTCCTCGAAATGTGACATATATCAGGCAGGTCACGCCTTGCTAGCAGTCAACACTACGACACTGACAGCCAACAAAGGTCAGTCCGAAGCGCGCAGCTAATAATGAATTTTATTTTTAAAACATCGAAGCAAACTCGTCTACCTTTGGAGCGAAAGCGGCGCACTTTGTCAGACGAGCCGACAGGGCCCGTACCATCAACACCAATGTCACAACGAATTACAAGTAAGAAGGCAACAGCCAACACGTACCTAACAAAACAAACGTCCAACAGTCGTCGACTAGCGCGTACGTATACAGCGAGCGGACGCGTTTCCGCTTGCCCAATGCTTTCGGAGACCCGACAAAATCGCGCACAAACAGCAGCTGAAACTCCATGCACTTCGAGTCCTCGGATTCATCCGCGACGCGCAGACGAAAGCACACAACCAGATCGCCATCATTGCGTACCCTTTTTTACAGCGGAGTTGTTAGGGGCTAGTTTCCCCAGGATCGTGTCCCCCGCAAAGAAATGAAGACACCGAACTCTGGACACCTACCGCCATCTATGAGCGACGGTGGCAAGCCACGTAAATGGTTGCCGCCGTCGCTCATAGATGGCGGCAGCGTTTCCACTCTGGCTTGCCGACATGCGGCCGGCCATTACTTTCCATTGTACAGCTCCGCTGGTCTTCCTTCTTCACTAGAGTGGAAAGGGCGAAAACTGAAAGTTTTTCTTTACAGAGACGTGAGAATACCGGCTCGAATTGAATAGCGCAGCGTCATCGCTAGCTTTAACGCAGTTACTGAGGAAAACCGGTTGCCGTGGCTTTCCTTTCTACGGTGAGGGTCATGAATGACGCAGTGCTATTCGATTCGAGCCGGAATTCGCACACGGCTACTGTGCTCCTATACGGTGAACCGCATGCAATGAACGAGCCTAGAATCATACTGGTATACAATTGATCGTATTTATAAATATTCAATTACTTTTCGAGAGTAATTTCGAAATGATCGCATTATACCTGATCCAAACAATAGGTCGACTATCTCACGAGGTAAAGAAATTACCAGGAATATCCACCTCCAGGAGCCATTACATTAGTTGGAGTAGGTATCGACAAGGAAAAATGAAATCAAATCAATCAGGGTTGAGTTCCAGTTTGAAACCATATCGCATCTTTCTAAGATTACGCAGTTTTAACCAATTTAATTCGTTGAAGAGAAGAAAAAAAATTGTTTTCGAATGTAACAAAACGTTAGGCCTCCTATACAGGTAACGGTGTTGAATTTACAAGGAGAGAATAAGAAAAGAAACGACTTTCTTTGTGTAAGCATTGAATTAATTACAATGTAAAGTATTCCAGCGATCTTATAGACATCACTGACCGGGACTAACGGTCATTCACATCGAATACAGGTAGAAACCGAGAATGAAAGAGCGTGTGTGTGTGTGTGTGTGTGAGAGAGAGAAAGAGAGAGGAGGAGAAAAAGGAGGAGGGGGAGGAGGAGACGAAAGTGTGAAAAAACGTCAGGTCATTAGCCTCTAATTGGAATGATTCGTGGGAGGCAAAGCTATGCGGAGACCAAGTCGTCTGCTTCTTCCGGAAGAGTTGTGGTGACGTCAGAACGACGCCGAGCTCTGATTGGCTTTCATTGAAGGAGAGTGGGTAGATCTCAATGCTAAACGCCTTGAGGTTTACCGGCAATTTTTTTTTTTCAATCAGCCAATAAGAGCTTGGCGTTCTGACATCACTGCAACCGCTGTGCAAAGATCAGACGAATTTGCGCTCCGCATAGCTGCCTTTGTCTCTACTCACTGTCCGAACGTGTTCGAAAGCCAAACGCCGGCGTCCTTGCGTCCTTGCGTCCTTGCGTTCGCACTGGAACGCTTTCGAACACTGACTAGAGACGAAGGCAGCTATACTCCGTCTCACTAAAACCGCGCAGGACAGCCAAAGTTACAGGGGAGAGAGTGTATCGCGACCTGTACAAGAGGAGGGAGAGGAGGAACTGGGGAATCCCAGCCCTTCTAGTTCCGTTCCTTCTTTCCCTCCTCTTGAACAGGTTGGCATACGCTCTCTCCCTTGTAGCTTTGGCTGTCCTGCGCGGTTTTAGTGAGACGGAGTATAGCTTTTGCGTCTGCCCACTAGTCATTCCATGTTAGCGCTCGTCGCTCTTGCCTTCTCATCTTCTCCTCCCCCCTCAGGTTTTAGCCGTATATGTTTATTCCTGCAACGTGTGCAAGTATACGCTTGGAGTACGCAGCACACACTTGAACGCTGAAACTGGGGTTCGGCAACGCAAAGCTTATGGCTAACAAAACCATCACGCAAGGGCAAAAGAAAAAAAGAAAAAAAAAGAAACACACATTAGCCGCAAAAACGCGTGTGCACTCTATAGAGTTCTAAATTTAGTCGACATTATATCGACACCTCGATATCAGGTCTCGGTTTTAGTACGGACTTCCCGACCGGCGCTCGGCAGTAATTCTAGCCAGCGCTGTTCAAGAGCGCACATCAAACAAACGGATAGCGGCACGCAAACTTCCGGCGAGTCGTTTTCAAATATAGCTGTATACCCGTTGAGTTGTCTCTCTGTCCTTTGTGTTTATACGTTGCGCTTACGCCCGTTTTCAACGCCGCCTAGAAAACGTCGCTCGGATTCTCGCAAATCAAGCCAAACTTCAGAGAGCATCCTCTCCTCACTCACTCGATCGCGCCAGCACAAGCGTCAAACTGAAACAAACAATGGCAGAGCTCGGAAGAGTCTCACAAAATATTCACTCGCGGGTTCCGCGCGTCTAAGCATAACGTTGTAAAACACGAAGCAACGTGACCGCCTCAACTGCAGCAGACGATGAAAGCGAAGCAGACTGCCCAAGCAACACCTCGTAACAAGGCCTATAATGCTAGACTTTCTACGTCACCCACTGGAGGCCGGCGCCGGGCACAAATTCGACACGAGTCGCGGCCGAACGCTTCACGCAGCACCAGTGTTTGCTCCCCGGCTTTCAATAGGAACCGATTAAAATCGGCGTTGTCATCCAGGACGTGCTGTTGGTCAAAGTCAACGTGATTAACAGGCGGAAAGAGATTGCGATCAAAGGAATAGGCCTACCGCGGTGCGCCTACAGTCAGCTGTTTCACGGTACAATGACTGACCTCAACTCGTCAGGAATTGGCTCTAAGCAGTACAACCAGGTGGAGATTAGGCAGGTTTAGTGGACCGTTGTTTCGATACCTCCGATAACGATACCCGACAACGGTATGATGCGCCCGCAAAGGCGTCGGCAGACCGTCGGGTATCGTTATCGGAACGATCTATTAAAACTCCCTACTGTGACGATTTATAGGTGACGAGCTAAGGGTGGCCATTGTCGAACTTCCCTCAACGGAAGGGACCCTTGCGAGCAGCAAAAACCGCGCAAGGAGAGTGCTTAGGAAACCACGGCGAGAAATGGGCAAGCCATCCGGGGGAAGTGACTTTAGGGGAAAAGGTTAGAATAAGCAAAGCCACAGTCAAGGCAAGCCAGATTGAAGGTTGAAATGCGATAAGTTTCTTGTGAAAAAGAGTAAGAGAGCAAACGGGCTGGTGTAAATTAAACGGAACTATGAAGAACACAGAGAGTTGGGTGAAATATGGGACAGCTTCTTATTTCCCCTCAGGCTCGGCGTTCTTCGTAATTAGATTTTCTTCCCTCTGACCCAAATCGTTGTTTGTGGAGCCATTTATGATTCGTGCCGGTACTCCCCCTCCCCTCCGCCCCCCCCCCCCGCCCGCCCGCCTTCCGCCCCCCCCCCCCCCCCCAACGAAAAGAAGAACAAATAAATACCAGGATTTCTAGAATACCGAACTGTCGAAGTCCGCTTCAAAGCTAAGGACGTAGAGCAGGGGGGTTCATCCAGGATTTTCTACCCGAGGGGAGGGAAGGGGGGGAGGGGGGGATGTGTAAATCACATAACGTACCTCCGTTGAGGAGAAGATCGATTTTCTCGGATCACAATTTCGCTGCTCGAGCGGGCGCCGACACCCGGCTGCACTACGACTCTGCGAACAAGTGCACGTAACCCGTCCATGGACGACTCCAGCTGGCGAAGGACGACCGAGCAAGAACCTCATTTCCGCCGGAAAAAAGCGCAGAACGGCGCACGTAGAATCCTTCGCATTGCGCGTTTGTTCTCCACAGCGAAATTCGAACGAATATCGTGCGTGAGGAAATGGCGACAAGTATGTCGAAATTAAGAAGAAGAGCAGGTAGACGACAGACAGGCGAAGAAAGGGAGCTGTCAACGCCAACGCTTTGACGTTTGCATCGTTAGCAGTATGCGACCAGAAAGTGAGGGAGAGGGGACGAGAGAGCGCGGTGACGTCAGAATGCCGAGCTCTGATTGGAATTATTAGTGGGTAGGCCCAAAGCTAGCAGCCTGTTTTCAGCACTCTCGTCGAACGCGTTAAAACGAGGAACGCTGGCGCCCGAACTTTGGCTTGCGCATTCAAACACGTTCGACGAAAAAAAAAACAAAAAAACAGGAAGGTATTTTACGTTGTTTGTGTGTATTTCGTTTTCGTTATCCGGGCCAGGTTTACGCATAATCCGACCTGACCCCATTCTCCTTGTCTCGCCGATAAGGAAGAGTACCTTTCGCTCCTTCGGATAGACACCCCGTTATCTTTGCACAGAGCAGGAACATCGGACGAGTCCGCGACGATGCACCCGAGGCCGCAGTATAGACACACGCGTATTTGCAGAATCGCGCGCGCTCAACACACGACAAAAACGTGGTCGCGGGCTCGTAAAGCGGACTAGGGCGCAAACATAGACCGCGCCCAGTCAGTCAGTCATTTAGTCAGTCGGGCAAAAATAAAGACGGAATCGCACTTGGTCGCTGCGGAAACGTCCCGTCACCAAAACCAACAAAAACGAGCAGAAAAAAAAAGAAGAAAAAAAGTGAAAAGAGGAGTCGTCAAAGGGGACACGCGAACAGCACGACAACAAGCCAGCCAGTCGCGAACTGTAAATCTGGCCGAACAAACAAAGCTACCGAGCAGAGCGAAAAAAAAAAAAGGACAATAAAGAAGGAAAGAGGAGTTCCGCATTTCCGGTTCCTCCAACCGAGTTTCGTACTGCTTTCTTTTTCTTTATTTTTTTCAAAACAAAGGGGACCGGAACAAAGGAAAGCGGCCGCGGGGCATCCCCGCCGCCGCCAGAGGAAGATGAGCGCGAACGGAACTTAGTGGAAAGTGGTGAAACTAAAGCAGCGGAAACGAGGATGCCGACATAAAAGACGAAGCGGGTTACGCGGAGAGAGAGAGAGCGGAGGACGAGCGCGAGCGGGGGCGGATGCAGCAGAGCCCGCAGAGAGAGCGCGGACTACGACCGCCGAGATAACATTTAACCGTCCAGTCCGCAATCATCGAAGAAGAAAGATAATTTCACGTGCACGACGCACCTTGTCTCGATGAGTTCTGATCACCCAGACGGCTTCCGGGAAATCATTTTGTCAGATAGCAAGCAGTACGTGTACTTTCGTACGCACTATGAGCCGAAACAGTCTTTCGTGCTTCATTGGAGAGCACCTACCATTTCGCGAGAGAGTGTGGACCCCACTAGGAATGTAATCCCTTACAAATATTATTCATAAGTTTCAACTGAGTCTCTAATGTTGTATTCTTATAAAACACGTTACAAACTCGTTGATAATTTCTTTATTCTTTTGTGAGGGATGCAAAGTTAAGGTTCCATACTTCGGACTATTGATGAATTGAGAAGTAATGGAGGTTGTGGGGACCGCAGACGCCGAAAAACGCGGGACCCTGTGTTTCACTATCGTCCACGGGGGTACACTGCTACACGAAACGGAACGCGCCAGCGGAGCGCGTCGTAGCCTAGCGCGTATGCAGTTACTCCAGCGATGCTTCGAGTAACCAAAAGGTGAAGCCATACGGAGCCTGGAGTAACTGGAGATTTCAGCTGTATACGCTGGAGTAACTGTATATGCTCCTCGAGCCGGAACGTATGCAGTTACTTTAGCGACGCAACGCGGTCCGCTGGTCTCTTTCATTACTGCACACGTCGGGTCTGGGCAGTGTTGTTCGGGTACAGACGGCGATATTGGACGCTTTGCCCTCCGTCGTCGCAACGCAAATTGCTACGACCCTTAGAAAAGCAAACGTCAGGAAAAGCGTTCCAGTTGGAATACGCGGAGGACGAAATGCGAGCGAAGTGTAACATAAATAACCGCGGATTGAGTCAATCACTAAGCACGCTTCCTCGCCCCCCCCAACGCTAAACGCGCGTTAGTTTCATAGCACTGCCCGAGAAGACATAGCAGACAGACTCACTACCTGCTTCGCCGCACAGTCAAGACGTAGAACAGAAGGCTTTAAGCAATTACAACCACTCAAGAATTTAGCTCTACCCACTAATCAATCCAACCAGAGCACGGCCTTTTGACGTCACCTCTGGCCTCCTCCTCTCCCTCAGTTTTTCGGCGCGTAGCGAGCTGAAAGGCGAGACCTCGGGCAACCGGGCATCGCGTAAAAGAAGGCGACATTCCCCGCCCCGGCGAGCGGGACGCTCCCAAATCGTTTCGACTCCGTCGCTCTCCGCGATCGAGCCTTGGCGAGTCCGGACGCGCCATTACGCGCGCAGCGATCGACCGGCGTCCAGACAGAGTTCCAGACTCTCGACAGCGAGCGGGGTGATAAATTAATCCGGCCCTGACACAAACAGACGCGTCCCCATGTCTGCTACGGGAAAGCCGCCCAACGCCGAGAAAGGAAGGAGCACAAATAATCGAGAGACGACGACTAATACTAAGAAAAACCGCCCATCAGAAGCACTTACGTAGGCCCGGTCAACCCCGACTTTAACAATGTCTCGACATATTCTTTCTCTGCTTCATTTCTGCCCTATTCGGTTTGACATTATCCCAAGGATTATAGAACAATCGGCGGCAGGGCCATCCGTCTTACAGCACGACGCATGGTCGAATAAGGCTCCCGCCACGTGACACGTTGAAGCCAATGGCGATGCTGCTTTTATCGAACGAGTGTATCAAGTGTGAGAAGAAAGACTTTTTTTAATACTAAATATAGGCAAAATTGAGTTTATTTTGTAAAAAAATATATATAATATATATATATTACACACGACTTTTTCTTTTCTTTTCTCAAACATAATAGTTACATTAATATTTATTGCGCCCTACTCTTGCTTGCATTTGTACCTTATGAGCGCGCAAGAACCGTCCCGCTTTTGAGGAAGTGCGTTTTTCCCTCAAGCATACGGCTGATGTAGGCCGCAAAGCCATACGCAGGTTCGTGGTTGTCACTCTGTGAATGTCGCTCCACTGCAGTGCACCAGTGCGCCGTGAGAAGCGGACTCAACGAAGCTTACTATTCCGCCCGAAAGCAGACCGCGCGAAGTGGTGTTCGCGAAGTCGATCGTTGAGGCGCCGCCCAGTTTTGGCCGATACAGCCTTTTCCACAGGAGAGAGTGATGGAGCACACGACCTTTTCTGTACACTGGACAAAAATTGATTTTGTACTTCCTAGTGCCAGCTCTCTCATCGGTTTCGAGACAAGTGTCTCACTTTCTTGCACAAGCTGGACAGCTTGTTCGGAGCTCAGAATACCACCTCAACGTAGTTGCACTGTAGCTAGACCGAAACAACCAACTAGGGAAATAATTGAAGCGAAGCATATTGCCAGGCTTGACGACGGATGCATGAGCAGCCCATCTCTCACCTTATCTGCAAAATGATTAGCTTACCTCACCTTAAGAAGATAATCGCGGACTATATTACGAATTTGGTTTTAATAGGCGGAGAAGAAAACGAGGACAAAACAATTTACAGATTTCGTTCTAACAATACGTAGAAGACATGACAACGAAGACAAATACAAAGAGTTGCGAGTTCAGCGCTGCGTGCATGTTTTTGTGCCTGTAATCGAGTGAGTGCCTGTTTGTGAGACGTTTATGCGCTGTGAAGTCGTCAGGTGAGAAATAAATATTGCGGAACTTTAGAGAACACTGTCTCTATTTGAGTAGCAGTACGCTATGCGATGCTATAATCTGAAGTTTCGAAAATTACCAGTAGCGTAGCGGGATCTACAGCTATTTAGTATTGGTATCAAGAAAGTGAAAGGTTCTTTCAGCGCAATGTTGTCACACACTCCTCAAAGTTTCGATGAAGTTTAGCAGTGTATATAGCAAGGCAAGTAATTCGGCGCCGTAGTAGCAATCCCACTGCTGTCATTCCCTGCCCTTTATCAACCGATTAGCTCACCAAAAACACCGAGAAAAACAGGCCCACCGACATGGCATACGCCGGCAGGATACAGAGGGGCGGTAAGCTGTTCCAGCCATCCTCAGTAATCGATAATTCCAATATAAGATCCGGAGCATAACCTGTGCAGTGTATAGAACACGCGACGCGAGTCCACCGGCCGGCCACACAGGCTATCAGAGCGGTCTTGACATCGTCTGCACCCTGTCCTCGATGGAGCCGCCGCTTATCAGCAGTAGACACTCGCCATGGCATAAATCTGCTTTGTTTTCCAGGTCGCAGCCACAAATGGCGTTCTCGCTGACCAATGTCTTGGGATAGCCGTGTCGGGGAGGTAGAACAAACTGGCCGCGATTGACGTATAGCGGACTAACAACCGTCCGGAAAAGGGGCTCGTGAGGCGAAATTTGGAAAGTGGCCTCTCCAGAAATGGCAAAGTGGTAGTATAGTGAGGTTACTAAGAGAAATACGAGGATATATGAACCACGTAACGTAAAGGTGTTGGATGACGATCTCGTGAAAGAAAAGGGGAAAATGCAGATAAAGAAAGGAAACAGCAAAAGAGAAAGAGAGAGTATGTCAAGTACCAGCTGGTGGACTCAAAAGTCGGTCATAGTCAATGCAGTTATGGCAAGAATTAGTATGACGCAGTCGTTCAACATTCTCACTTTCCTTAACGAGCTCGGACAAGGCTTCACGAAGACAAAAATTAAACACAAAGTAGGAAGGTTGGTTCAATGCGCTGGCAGCTGCTATGTGCGGCGGAAATAAACGTGTGGCACTGCAACACCAGACCGCCTACCTCGGAATGCGACCGGCCCAATCGAGCCAACCAGGATCGATCCGCACGATCTCGTATCCAGCGAGCTATGAGTGCCACGCGTGAAGCCACTGACGCGCGGGAGCTCTACGGACAGAAAACGGCAGGTGAACGAGCGAGCAAACTACGCGATAGGAAAGCGTTTCGGTACAACTAGTCCGTAAACAGACACCGACCACGCCGGGTCCCGCGATCAATGAACCGTGCCCGCCACTCCCAAACAATGAGTGTTCCAGGCAAAACAGTCTGAGCCGCGACTCAGTGGACGGTCGCGGAATCGAGCCGACAATCAACATCGAGGCAGAGCCGTCCTGCATACGTACACGGCCAATGCAATTAGCGGCTTCGCCGGCCGATCCGGTGGAATTAAAAACCAAGCACCCTCTTCGTGCACAGTAGCGTCGCTTACACTCACATCGGCTCCAGACGCCGGTCCAGTTTACAAACGAGCGCAATGAGAGTGGTTAGCAAGCGTGGCTTCGACGTTTTAAAAATCGTTTACGGGAAGCTGTGCCCACACTTGTGCCGCATGCCTGGAAGCTCTACAAGGGCTTGTAGCCATATCCCCTTTGGAACAATGAGGCGTGGAGGTAAACGACGAAAATACGATACATTGAAAATACTAGAAAGAATCTGACTTGTCTAACACATTCGCGGCACCTTCTCAGCCCTTCGAAATGTCTTCCCCTCGTCTGCCGAGCTAAGCGCCATGAATCAACCTTCGAAGCTCGCAATTGCCTTAACGTTCTTGACCTATCAACATGTATACAACGGCACCAATACTTAAATTATAGTCTCAGCCAGTTTAAATGTCACACGTTGACGTCGAAACATCACGCTCCCAATAACCGAAGTTAACTTCGATTATAGTGAGCGTGATATATGTAACTCCTTTCAGCGACTCTGCTGCTCGACTGCAACAAGCCTCATCTCGGGACCGCCCTTGTGCCGAAATAGAATCGATGGAGCCTTGACCCTACGGCCGGAGCATTTGCAGTTTAAAGAAGACGGCGTGCGCCAAACGACATCCCAGCGGGCGGGTCCGCCGAACAACGCCCGCTCCGGATCAATTCAAAGCCAAATGCGAGGGGCGGAGCGCTCCGAAAGCCCATGATCCACTTCTGCTCCATAATTTCGACCTGAGGGTCAAAACCTTCAAGGTCCTTCGATCTCCGACGTGCTATCGCGACCGCATCAAATCAAACACCATACGCTCATCCGTTATTCCTGCTCACGTCCCTTTCAAGATGAAGACGGGTTAGATCAAGCTAAAAATGGAAACGCGCTGTCCTCGCCCTCACCGAGGACGTCACCATTTGTTTTCGTCCAGGCAACCCTCCTCTTCGTGTGACCGCGTTCCTCCAACGCAACGCACTTACGACATTCGTGTGGGGATCTTTCACCTCGAGCTTGCGCACATTCGTAACGACCCAGGCTCACGAGACCACGGTTCCGACGCGACCAGTAATGAAGAAATCCTCTTAAACTATGCGAGCTATTCAGGTCAGAACCCACGCGTGCCGCAAACCTGTTGCCTCGGCATACAGAGGCGCTCACGACCTTGAAATCTTACAAGGCAGCCTTTGTTTTGCTGGCTCGTCTATCGCCCGACCCGCCACTATACTCCGCCTCAGCCTAAGTTCAAGCGCTACCAACGCTACGCTAGATTACGTTTTTTTGTTTGTTTGTGTGTACGAGTCCACTCGTGTCACTCTTTCCCCATGATCACATGCGCTTTTGCGTACGAACAACGCAGAATTTCGACCGAAAAAAAACACCAACAACTACCGCTGTAAAATAAAAAAAAAGAAATGAAAGCCCAATACAGATGAAATGAGCAGATGCACGCACATTACGCGTATACACCTGCACACGCAAGCACGCACGCCAGTTAAATTGGAGAAGTAATTGAAAGGGCTTCGACGGTCTCTCGCTCTCCAACGAAAAGCGGGAGCCGAGCGACAAACTTCTTAAGAAGCAACAACCTTTTCGGGCCACTCGGGGACTTTAAAAATAGCCCGAGCAGCGAAAGGAGAGAAGCGTCCGGGTTCCGGAAGGCGCCGGCTGTTGACACATTTACTCGAATCAATTCCGTCCTCGCTCAGAAAGGGTCGCGAGTCTCCCAACTAGTCGCTCTGACAGGAGGCCGGAAAATACATTTTTTCGGGGCAGCTTTATTTTTTCGTTCAATTTCTTATCTGCCTTCGCGTCGATCTAATAAGGAGCTTTTCCTGCTGAGAGCAGAACCGTGCTTCGGCATCCTTAATTTCCTCGAGTATTAGCGCGACACGTCGGGAGCGGTAAGTCCTCGTCGGAATCCGATTACACCTGTATTAAGTCATGCGCACTGTGCGTACAATGACCTTTCTTTCTTTCTTTCTTTTTTTTTTTGTTTTCGCCACGCTTGACGGCTTTTAATCCGGCGAGAACAAACTACTTCAGACAGAGTTTTACCTCGCCATCCTTTTTGATTGTTATTTTAGCACTCCATACAACAAGCATCACGATAAAAAAATAAAAGAATAAGAAGAAAAACTTTATATTTCTAGACAAATCTTATTCGTGACGGTTTTCATCTTGCCGCACAATTCCGGAAAAGCCCTCCATCCCCTCAGCCTTGGCGCAAGGAGTGCTGAGAGTGTGGATCATCATACACAAACGCTTAAATTCGTGTTAATAGCAGCAAAAATTGGGATAACGGGCGGAGCTGAAAAAATCAATGAAAACAATTCATGGCAGAATCCCCCCAAAAAAACGTACAGACAATTCATGGCAGAATACCCCCAAAAAACGTACGCAGAGTCGCCAGAAAAAAAAAATAGATTGGCACAAACACCGACACCAAACGATATGCAAACACGCTCTTTGATAACCACGGAGAAGCAAGTGCTTCATGTCAGTCGGTGTCAAGGTAACTTTTCATGCCCACAACAGCCCTCAAACATCCCCCGCAGACATTGAAACATTGGTCGAGCGTTGATAAACTAGAACAAACTGACACCCCAAACACAACGAAGGAAAAAGAAGAAAGAAACAAAACAAATGTGCAGGATTTATGGTCGTAAGAACAGAGCTGTCGCATGCATACAAGTGGAAGCGCCTCCATTGTTACGTCCTTGCCACACACTCATCTAGTGAAATCACGACAGCGTACGAACCGACAAAGAGAGCACCTGTGCACAACGCAGATGAGGCTTCGCTTCGTCACAGATTAACAAATCATCCCACGGAGCAGTCGCGGTTGTGACGTGGGGCCTTAAACTCGTCAAACACAAAGTTGAGGCCGAAGTTAACTTCGGCCTCAATTGGTGCAATTGGTGCGCTCCGTGAATTCACGGAGCGCACCAGTTGGACTATCCCGACGATGACTTCGCACTTTTTTCGACGGCGTCCAATCGGTGCGCTTCGCGAACTTTTGGCTCCAACCATGTGTTTGACCAGCTTAGGGCCCCTGAGGTTCAATCGAATGTTCGCAAGGTCCTGAGTGACTACATACCGTTCCACAGAAAATGGATCGGGGCAATCTTGTTACTGCGCGCTAACTCAACGACGCGCAGGCGAAACACTTTCCGACCAAGGCGAACAAATGTCACTTCGGTCTACCTTGGACTTCGCCAAAGGACGTATCCAGGGCAGTGCAGCAATCAAAGAAGTGCGCGTGCTGTTTGTAAAACAGACTACGATTGATACGCGCAAAAAGAACGGAGCGTCATAAAAAGATGCTTCATGGTGATGATGATATGGCGGACGAGAATAGATAAGTAAGGAAGCCAGCCCTTCACCGTAAACAGGGATCGCACTAAGCACAGAGGACGTCTCAGCTATTTTTTCAGTCTCACCACACGTGATGGTTCCATTTTTCTAGGAACGGGTTTCGTGATCCCTTGCAACAAACGGTAAAAATTTAAATCTCATCGCTTTGTGTTAAAAAAAAAATCTCAATTAGGCGGCGCGTTTGCCACACTTCTAGGCACCAGTGCAGTTTAGTAACCCACTCTAATGCTGCCATGGGTGCCTCGACGTCCTTCTCTTTAAGGGGATGGCATTCTTTGCAGTAGCCGATGCCGATAGCACGCGATCTGGGGAAAAAATACATAGACATAGCCGGTAAATAAATGCCACCGTAGCACCGTTGATTCCAAGAGCTCGTGTCTGGAGACGCGCTTTCACTAGCTCCGGGAGAAAAAAAAGAAACAAAAGCGTCCCTAAAACAATAGTCAGATGTCATCAGCCTACGCAAAGCACACATGAAGGCACCCGAATGCTGCCAATCACAAGAGGTTTTCGGATATACTACGCAGTTTCTGACATGGACGGTTTTGCTGTGGTAGTTGTTCCACGACGGCACACCGGTGGTCGACTGCAAGGAAGTCGCAGCCCGCGTCCGCGCGCACGAAGATATTCCGCACATCCATACACACTCGCGCGTGTGCCCTCGTTAGCGCAAGTGTTCGGTCGCTTGTCTTTCTGACAGTGGACCGGTGGCACCCGCTCGTATTCCTCCGCCGTGGTTCGACTGCGCGCGCAAGCTCGAGGTTCCCGAGACGCCGGAGTGTTCTCCAGGTAGAAAGCTCGCACTAGGGGCGAGACAACCGAAGGATCCCACTGTCGTTTTCATCCCGCCAGCGACCGCAGTCCGATAGAACCGACAAGCAAGCGACAAACAACAAGCGTCCGCGAGCGCCCAGCGTGCGCGTGCCTCCAAGGAGTGCACGTCCCGTCAAAGTCGCATATCGTAGAAACGATTCTCAGAAAAAATCGGAGTGCAATGCCGCGGTGCCGCCGACCATGCAGGACGGATCGCCAGCGGCGCGCCCCTGACCTCGAGCTCCGCAAGGAAAGAACCGATATAGCGGGAAAAAAAGAGAAAAAGAGAAAAAAAAAGATGTAGTGTACGGCCAACGATAAGAACACAATGGGGGAAAAAAAGAAAAGCTGTCCCCGCGCTTTGGCGTTCCTCCCGAGGCCCGCGAGGCTGGAGATTAGACGGCCCCGACGACGCCGTGCCCAATCTGGGTCGGCGATAAATGAGCCGGAGCTCCCCGGATGGCACGGTTAAAGGCGCACGTGCCATACGTGCCGTGTCGCGTCTTGTCGGCGACCCAGGTTGGTGTCCGTGAAGACGCTCCGTCCCAAGCGTCTCTGACCTCTTTCTGGGCCCGACTCTCTCGCCCAACTCGCTCTGTCTTAAAGTCCGCCGAAACTTTAAAGCCACACAGACAGACTTGATCTACATCGCACAAAAAACGGTGTCTCAAAAAAAACTTTTTTTTTTTTATGACGCGGTTTTAGAGCGAAACAGTGCATACACTCAAGAAGAGAAAGTACAAACAGGCGAACGGGTTAGGAAACATCATAAATTAATCTAAACTCTGAGAGAAGGAGTTGTCCGTTATTTCATTCCTCCTTATCTCGGAGTTGTTGAGATCATGATGAGCATACATTGTGCGGATTGACGCGACCCGTCGTCGACGAAGCGCGGCTGACCGACAACGACGCATCCCATACCGCGTCGCGAGGTCAATCGCCGTCTCGCGTGCGGCCGTGCCTCGAGCGCGCTTGACGATTAGCCACGGCTGCCTCACCTGCCGATACGAGTCACGTACGAATATAGCATCCCCGCGGCGGGAAAGGATCGAAAACGCCCCAAGGGCATATGCCATGCCCGACGTCGTGTATCACACGCGCGCATCGCATGCAACAAGCCGCTGAGACTTCTCTCTGCCTTCTCTTCGGTGGGAAGGACCGGAGCGCGCAGTCGGCCGCCCCGCGACAACTCTCTGCGTGGTTTGCGTCTTCTAACATCACTATCACTCCCCAAGAAACTAAATAAACACAAAAAAATAGTCCATCAATTGTTTTTTTTTTTTTTGGAGGGGGGGGGGGGGGAAAGCTTCGCATTTCTATCGTATGCTCCTCACGTGCAGTTCAGCAGCGACGCGCGGTCAGTGACAAACCGCGGCGACTCGCTCACGTGATCTCTTTCCTTCCAGGGCAGGGAAGCCGTCGCATCGTTTGCAGGGGACCCTCGACCGCGCGGCTCCAAAGGGCGATGGTAGCGTGGCCGCTCCTCCCCTCTTGGGTGTGTAAAGCTTCCTTTGCCTTCTAACTCTGGATAAAAGATGGTATGCTATTCCGACGCTCTTAGCCACGAATAATATCGAGCGAGCACCGTCCGGCTGGCGATAGCTCCTCGCCCGACCCGGAAACTATGCTCTGTTTCATATTTAGCGTGCAACGCTTTCAAAGCTACTCGCACGAGCGCGTGGCTTCATCTACGGTTTTGTTTGAGCGAGAACGCGTGCAAATGATCAACAAGATCAAGCCCCATGCTCGCGCCAGTACCTTTGACAGCGTTGCACACTAAGTATAAAACAAAGTATAATACGGAACTTTTTTTTTTGCCGCTTTGTTATTTTTTTTAAATTGTACCTGTCGGTAGATATGCTTTGTTTCACCTTATGTTGTACCGCAGCGAAGGCTAGAAGCGCGAGCTCAGAGCGTTGGCAGTTCAGTGAATCTAAAACCAGGGCAGCACCAATAACTCGGGTACTCTCGTCACTATAGACCCTTTCCGGAATTCAGACTGGCAGTGATGAAAGAAGGAGTTGAAGATGCTCCTAAGCAAATGACTCGATGCCTATACATTCTAGATGTTAGCGCGACGTGAAGCAGGAATCGGACGCAAGAGCTGCGTAAGAGTTCATTTCTAACTCGGGCCCAGTCAATCTGTTATAGCCCACACTTGGCTTCAAAGCCCCTTGAGGTATACAATTTTATCAAGGCGGCACTTCATTCTGACAGGTTGCGTCTTTTTCACCATCGACACTGAAAGAGATTTAAAAAGAACTGGTCAGTGACGCGCGCATTCTCATTTACCGTTGACTTGCGAAAGTGACGGTGCCCCATACATTACTGCAGACCACAGGTTCATCACCGCCATTAGTACGGTAAAAGTTAAACTGCCATTTGAGTCACCAGATGGCACTGAATTCCGGAAAGGGTCTATTACGGGACGGAATAAATCTACGCGAAGTCAGTCAGGTGATTAGGAATGTAAAATGCGCGGCACTGGTGACCCAACACGATGTCGGGGCTTTTATTTTTTATTTAAAAGGTTATTGAGGGCTTTAAATCTTACGATTAAAGTTAGTGCCCCTAACGAACCAGTAATCTTAGATAAAGGAGCTCTGCAACGATTTTAACGTTGAAAGAATTTGCATCTTCTACTTTTAACATTGTTTACCTTGTCACAAAGGACAGAAAACACAGCTCCTTCCTTCGAAATGTCGCGATTCCGACGCGTAATCGCGAGGCCAAAATTAGAATATTTCCCGACCTGCAGCCGCGAGCGGCGGCCATGAGAACCTTGCGGCATGACGTCAATGGGGGATTTGTAAAAAGATAGGAAGTTGTGCAAATACCTGCTCGATAAAAGGTAAAATTTCTATAAATCTTGTCGTTCCACCATAAATATAAATGCGTCAAAAACCTGGTATCACCGACAAAACTTTTATTATACTGAGTCTTAGTGGCGCCATCTATCCGAGGTCAACAAAACCGTCAGCGCTATCTGCTACCGCGAACCGCCGCCAGAAGCCGGAGGGGGACGGGGGTCGAGCCGGACGGGGATGGCAAGACCCGAATGAGCACGTTGGCACTTTCCTCTTTTCGCGATGTTGATCGCGCTGCGCAAGCACGTGGTCACGTGGTCACGAGCGGGTGAGTTCTCGCTGCTCACTGATGGCTCTATACTCTGTTTCAAACTTAGTGTGCAACGCCTTCAAAGCAACTGGCGCAAGCGTGTGGCTTCATCTATGGTTTTGTTTGCGCGAGAATGCGTGCAAATGATCAACGAGATCAAGCCCCACGCTCGCGCCAGTAGCTTTGACAGCGTTGCACGCTAAGTATGAAACGGAGTATAGAGAGAGAGCTTTACCGGAACCCCGCGCGTCCCCCATTGACGTCACAGCGCACGTGACTCGGAAGATGGTGAAGGAGTTAAGAGGTGTCGAAAACCCCATCTTTGTCCATTTTTAAAATGAAAACTATAGGATATGAAGGCAAAAGCGGTTTTTTGTTCTTTACTCCAGAAAGGTCGACATCAACTCCCAAGTTATTTAAGCAAAGCACTGAAATTGTTGCACAGCTCCCTTTAAATAACACTTCTACTCTAAAAAAAAAAAAATTGTTTGCGGAGTGTTTTGCATTGTACCATAAGGTTCAAATGAAATGCGAACAGTGACGGAACTTCGAGCCCAATACCTGCGCAGCTTCCAAGCTTGGGTTGTGCCTGGCGAGGTTCAAACACATCGGAGTAGGACGCACAACCTCGCAGCGCCCGACTGCGATGTGTTTGAACCTCGCCAGGCACAACCTAAGCTTAGAAGCTGCGCAGGTATTGGGCTCGAAGTTCCGTCACTGTTCGCATTTCATTCGAATTCGATGGTACGTCTAGCCCTTGGTATATTGTAACTCCAACTAACCCCCATCTATTTACAAGCGGCAGTCTCAATTTAAAGTAAATGCCGAATAACTTTTGTTTAGAGGAAGAAAAAAAAGCGGGGGAGGGGGGGGAGGGGGGAGCAACAGTGCTACGTGCCAAATTTCAGTTCTACCCTTACGAAAATGATCAATGAGTTCCAAATGAGTTTCTATTCAGTTGAATAACTTTCAATTGAAACTCGTTTTATTGTTTTGTAAGGGTAAAATAAACCTAAAGCGCGCACCTTTTTGCTACCTTGAAAAACTTATCTCCAACCGAATCTTGATAGAAAACCTTGTGAAGCGAAGAACAGAGCCAAACTCCCACACGCCCCGGCGAATATCTCTACTAAAACAAATATATATATATCAAAAATGTAAACGTCTCTTTTAGCTCTTTTCTGCCAACATCAAGAGGTTCCAAATAGACGAAAATATGCTAAAAAATAAATAAATAAAGCGCCACGGAACCTGCGGCCACTCTCGATCCATTAATTAAGGTCATTACTGTTCCGGCGGTTATCGGCCGCATACCGACGCCGCGTCGTATCTCTGCAGCCGGCCGCGCAGGGCAGCCAGCCCTTGGGCCCCTCCCGTCGCTGCCAGCACGGTTCCCATGGAGGAAAGGTTCGGCAGACTAGCGCCCACGTCGGGGCGGCGACGACGCTCTGTGTCGAGGTCATCCCTAATTTCCGGCAAACCGAATAGACTAACTAGGCTACCCTTCACTGATCGGCTCCAGAGCATGGGAAGCGAGACGAGCGGAGTCGAGTTGCGGCTCAGCTCACGAAGAAACGGGGCTCGGTGTATATACATATACAGGGTCTTGAACGTAAGTGACAAAAATTCCTAAAATTCGTGAACTGGTACAAGGTTGGGGCTCTCATAAGAGAGGAAAAATCGCGCGGGCGCCTTACCGTAACCGCTAGCCTTGTACCTGCTCCACAAGTGGGTAACTTTAGTGCGCTACTACTCTTCCCACGCGCTCAAAGTCTTTCTGAAAATTACTAATTTAGTGGTTTTCGATTACGTCAGCAAGTTTCTAATCAAAACCATATGTCAATTTTCACCAATCAAAAAGTTAATTAGTCGTTTTCAATTAATTACCCAACTCATTAGTAAGTATCGCGCATTTTCTGACGTCCGCCACCACGAGGCATATTTTTTTCTTTTACCTGGAATACATTAATTGTAGGCATGTTTGTCCCTTGTACGTGAAATAACCTTTTTTTTTCTTTTAGAGCGCAGCTGTTAGGCGCTGCCGGTTTGCGGCGTCGCCGTGGCGTCGCCGTCGGCGTAACCTCAAGGTCACCCCAAGGTCACGTGACCCCCCCCCCCCGAGGTCACGTGACCCCCGAGGCCACGTGGCCCCCGAGGTCACGTGACCCCCAGGTCACGTGACCCTCGAGGTCACGTGACCACCCCAAGGTCACGTGACCCCCCCCCCCCCGAGGTCACGTGAACCCCCCCTCCCTCCGCACCTTCCCCCCCCTGCTCAAGAGCTGCGCTCCAATTCGGCATTACAGGAGTTGTAAACGGCTTTCATTTTTTTACGCATACTTTATTTTTATTTTTTTTTGTGGGTTCGAGATAATTATTGCTATGTTATAAGGGACTATTTCTCGTTAACAATGCGTAGACCTGAACTCGCAAATATTGCGAAACCCTCAGTCAGGTTATACACACGTTTGAGGTGCTCAAGGTCTCCACCCTGCACCCCTTCCCCCCGGCCCCCGCCCCCGAAGGAGACAAGAAACAAGCCCTCGTTAGCGTCGTCTCCAATGTCCCAGTCAACAATAAAACCAGAACATTCATATGCCGCTTTTCTGACGAAACCTCACAAGTGGTGCACACATCTAGAACTATATCTATTTCCTTGACGTTTCCGCCCGAGTCGTTCCCGCGTAGTAATTAATCCGAGCGTTCGTCAATCACACACACAGACACTGCTCGAATAAAAAATGAACGCCACCTGTGTATGCTTGTTGCGTGTAAACACCCGCTTCCGTTCTTCATATTACATGCTCCCAAACAAACGCTCATCTACGCTATATAAGCGAATGCAAAAATTCCTACTAACGCTCATCGTAAAAAAAAAAAAAAAATTGAAACGGCAACTTAGGAGGACGCACGTCGTTAACGACTGCGACTGCACGTACTGGGTTCTTGCGATGCCGGATGCTGCGCGAGCCACCCATGTCCAAACATTCCCGCATGCAGGCGGCGTTGTTTCACCTAGAGACTCTACATTGCAGAGAGGGAGCAACTCAAACCGCGAATATAGCGTTTTCAATAATGAAAACAACATTTTACCTTTTTTTTGTAGTGGGTTTTGCAGCAGGCAAAAGCGTTGGCACACAACTGTCTTTTTTAGAAAAGAGGCTCAGGCCAAAGTAGAGTCCGTTTACCATAGAAATATAAAAAAAAAGGTTCAAAAATGAATTATATAGCAAGATACTTCAGTTTAGATAAAGTCTCTCCCTAACTCCCTCTTTAACACTTATAGTTAGTTCAGCTTGTCACTGTCATTTGTATAAAATGAAAAAAATAAAAAATAGCATGTCCGCTCAAACGTCGATCAATAAAAATATGTTCCACCAAGGTTTATAAACCTCCAAAACTCAAGTGTTTAATGTCATAAACGGCGGACCCTTCCTCCCCCAAGTAGTATGAAATATTAGAGTTGAGTTTTAAGGTGACACTCCCAATCCTGCAAGAGTTAGCGGCATTGGAGCCAGGGTTGAGTCGGAGTTCGGTGCCCTTTCGATCGACTGCTGCGCGGGAACTACCTTGACCATACTTACTCAGAAAGAAATCTGCCTTTTTTTCTTTTTTTCTTTTTAGGCACCACTCTTTAAAGTTAGAAGTCGACCTACAATCAAGACCAAACAAGGTCTACCTGTAATAGTACCGAGCATAATTTCCGAGCTTCTCGCGCAAACCCATGGGTGTTCCCCCACGCAAGCCGCTTCTCCTAGCACACCGATGCGAAGCAGTGAAGCTCAACGGACGCGCGCTTGTGCGAGGTACGTGGTCGATGCGAGCGGAGATAGTGCCACGCATGTGGCCGAGATAAAAATCAAGCGATATCATCGGGACTATGATACCCTGGTTCTGTCTTATCACAGTAACTGCCATACCACTATTTTATGATTTTTTTATCGCGGCGGCATGACATCGCCGACGACATCGTCTGGAAGTTCACGGACGTCGACGTGGACAGCGTGGTCGACGAGCGAATCTTCGGTATGCGGTGAGTAGAGACACCGTGAAATACGTGTTTGGTTTGTACAATTTTCCTACTCTTCAACTTCTTTCTAAATATTACCGTCGACCAATACCATACTATTATTCAGCCATCGGCCATACCATGCTGAATACGCCGGTTCTCGTCCGATATTTCTTTTGTTAAACCTTATTTTGGCGCAGGGATGGCGCAATTTTAAGCAAAAATTGTATTTTGGCCCGACATGTAGCAGATTTCCGTTCATGGCGCAATTCGGCGCAAATGGCGCGGCACTTCCATCACTGCCCGGTTTACAATGTAACGGCGAACGCCTCCTGCGTATATCAATTGCAAGCGCGCATGCGTTGCGTTGTCGCGTGGAGAGGAGGGAAGCGGGCGAAGACGCTTGCAAACGATCGTCGCTTTGGTCACCTCTTCGCCGCTCGCATTGCGAACGCGGTCCATTCACCACGTGACCCCGACAGAGCAGTCGGAAGAAACACTCTGAAGTCTCGGCACACCGGTTTCGCCACGCGGGCCAAAAGACACCCCGCAATTAGAGACGACGCCGCAGCGCGGACCGAGCGCTCGATGCGACACGTGAGAGCGAAGCAGCAGCCGCCACCAGACTCTCAAAAACAACGAAACGCGTACGCGACGTAACGACAGCGAAGGGTACGGCGGCAAACGCAGAGAGAGAAGGGAATGTTCTCCCCGCGTAAACAACAGCAGATAACGGGGCGACGCAAAGTGCATCGCAATTTACCCCTACACCGAGAGCGTGGGCTAGCTGCCGCACTGTCGTCGGGGGGCAGAGGGGAGGCATACCATACACCCCACATGCGGAGTGCAGGCGGCGTAGAAGATGAAAAGTACCCCTCGTTTTCAGGCTCCAAACCTTTTATTACATCTTTACGCGTGACCGTGTCTCGGGGTAAGAAAAGAAAAGGAGGGAGTGGACCAAGGTACGACACAAAACGTAAAACTGGAAGAGAAAAAAAAGTTAAACACAAAAGCCCCGCCCGGACATTCAGGATATGGAGGTAACACGAGAGAAAAAAAGAAAAGAAAAAAAAAAGTGAACCCGCAATCTCTAATTTATTTTCACATAGACTACATCACCTTCGCCCGAGTTGTTCGCGGATGCATAAATTAACCTAGGTTAAACCCTACATCGCTGACCTGTATAAAGGTTTTCAGAACTCCCATTCTTGTCAATGTTAATAACAGGACTTTATATGCACCGTTGGATAACCACAAACCGAAGCGACTTCAGAGAAAGCTCTGCATACCCCACTATAGCTATACGCAACCTCAATCCCCTCCAGGTCTTCCAAATACTGACCGGTATCTCAAAAGAAGAAAAAAAAAGTCCTTTTCTTTTTTTTTTTTTTGCGCACACGCAAGCAATATTGCTCTTGAATAAAGAGGAAAAGAGCGAGGGCTAAAACTGCCAATAAAAATCCTAGACGTCACGACCCGGCCGAATACGGCGGCCATTTCCGCGAGTGGCGTGCGTCCACTTCGGTTCTCCCTCATTCCAAACGTCTTCATCTCTCGTTGCCAATGCCACAAACCATCCCCACTTACGCACCTAAAAACAGGAGGTACGGTCCGCGCGAGCCAATTCTCCGACAAATTCGACGCTGCACGCCAGTGGCGAGCCGAACAAAACGGCGCGCACAGAGACACGCGTCGACGAAAACATCGACCGCAACTACATTTCCTCACCGTCTCCACCACTTTCTTTTTTTTCTTTATCTATTTTTTTTTTGTTTCCTTTTTCGAGCGAGTCGTTTGGTGGTTATGCGCTCCGTGCGCGTTTTCATCTCGAGGCGACGTGAGATCATTTGGGAGCTGCCACTACGCGGCCGTAGCTGTAATCGCCGCACGACGGACAAACTAGACCGGGGCTCGCCTCCGACACGGTCGGTCGCCGCACCGGCTCCGGAAGCCAAAAACCGCCGGAAGGAACGACGCGCGCCGACGGCGCAGTCGGCGGTAGCGCGACGGCGACGCCACCGGCGCGCAAATCTACTCCACACCAGGAACTCATTATACCCGAGTGCGCACTACACTCCCAATTTATAAATCGCGTGAGCGTGTACAGTTCGGGAATGATACTCTCACGGCTGACATCGCTGCCTCTATCGCATTTCATTCCTTCGCCTCGAAGGCACCGTTAAAGTTATCTATTGGAAAGGAGGTCAATCAGCGCCTCCGGCGGCTAAGTTGATAACTAAACCCGTGGGGAGCACCAGAGCCACTAAATGAGCTACGCGATTTCAGCTAAAGCTTCCCGGATTTTACTCACCAAGATGGCTTAAGTGATGTTACTCTAAACCGTAGCTTATTTAATGGCTCTATACGGACAACAAGAACATTGTGTTTTTGCTCATGTTTCTGACACAGTGCTCGGCATCAGAAACACATCTCGATACGCGATGTGTGTAGCAATTAGGTATTCGTCGAAGAGTGTCGATCCGGTTAAAACACAACTCAAAGGGGTGCCCCTAGGCCGCCGACACGATCTTGCCTAACGTTCAGTGAGGCGAGCCCACGACTCGCTGAATGAGTTCAGAGTCACCCTATAGGATGCTTCGTACTCGCGCATCGCTTCCCGTCGTCGTCCCACCCCCGCTCAGACCCGCGTGCCATAAAGCGTGTCGTTCAAAACCCACCACAACATCCCACGCCGGAAGGAATGTTGTTGCCGGCGCGGCGGTGGCGGCGTATACGTAACGCACTCGTCGAAGGAAAACGGGCTCAATGAAATGACGGGGGATGTCGCTAAGTTCCGCCCATTCTGAGGTTCGACTGGTTCGCCGAAACCTTCGAACTCCTGGCAAATCTTCAACAAAGTTCGATTTTTGAGCACTGCTGTCCGACTCCTACACACACACACAACACACAAAAATTATACGGTAGCTTCTTTTCAATCTTGGGAAATTATTACCGATGATTTCCCAATATATGAGTAAATATATGAACATTTTAAACGATTAAGTTAGTTTGCTACGCTCGTCAGCCAGGTGGCGAAAGTTCGTTCTCAATTTCCGCGCATGCGCGTAAGCGTCAAAAGATCGAACCCGGTCGAACTGCAACTTCGTCCGGTTCGCGACACCCGTATAAAAATAATGCACTGGCCCGTCGGCTGCCCACGACGTCGGCCGAAAATAAATAGGCAAAAATAACCGCCTTTGTAAGTGACGTTGTGCGTGCGGGGCCACCGGATGCAACGGCGCTCGACATCCGAAGATGAGTCGGATCGCTCGCGCGAATTCTCCTCCTCGGTCGCCAACGCGCGCGCGCCCGCCTGCCACCGCCACAAACAGACGAAACACCAACAGAGGCGGGGAGAGAGAGCGGCGTCGGGTGGAGAAGCCTTGGCCGCAGGAGCGGCGTCGAAAGGGTCGCGTGGTTGGCCCCTGAGTCAGCACCTCAAGCAGCTTGCCTGGGATTTTCCCGAAATACCCGACGCCGGGCGTCACGCTCCGGAGTGGTCTCCCGGGCTGCGCGGTGGGGGCCCCCGTTGCCCAACGCCCGAGCCTGCCCGCCGAATCTAGATGGAGTCGCTCAGCAGCGTCATCTGACACTGAGAGCCGCGACCAAGTACCTCATTCCCTTCTCTGTCAGTGCGCAACACCAGGTCGTACATGTGGTCAGACAGCCGAAGGGAAATCGAGGAAAATCGTCGCCCAATCCCCCTCCCCCCCCCCCCACACACACACAAAAAGCGGATTGTTTACATAACGAACGAAGGTGAGGGGGCGACCACGCCGATTTCATTGGTGACTTTTTGAAATTATCTAACCAGAAATATCTAATTACGCCAACCCGACTGAGACTCCCAACGCCATCAACGACCGCAAACTCTCAAATTGGATAATCCACCATTAAGACGGTCTAGAAAGGTAGTGGTGTGGGAGACCCACTCTGGCACAAACAGGCATGGTTTTTGAGACCAAGACGACAACCCTGTCCTTGTCTCATTCATTCTTTTTTCTTCTTTTGCACGCAACGAGAGAGCTTTGCAGGTATCTCGTAAACTGTCCAAATATCTCTGTTCAGAAACGGCTCCCTCGAGCCGCCGAAACTGCGCTCTACCACGCGAAGACTCCAACACAAACGCCACCGCAAAGTGTCAGGCCGCTCGCGTGGCCGTCGAAGCGAGGTGGGTGCCTCACAGGCACCCCGCCGAAAAGGTCGGCCAGCAAATCTGTCCCCCGCACCTCGAGCGCGAAGACGACGACGACGACGACAAGGCGGCCGGCGCAGAGGAGAAGGACCTAGTTTGAAACACCTCGAAATAGGTGTCTCTCCATCCCCCAAAACAGCAGACGCTGGGCGCTGCTATTTTCGATGTCCCAGCCCGGGCTCGGGGCCAAGGGGAGCACCCTCAGCAGCAGCCAACGGCGCAACTCTCAGGGCGGGAGCTCGCTTACGTAAGCCGAGACTGCGCGGTGGCAAAGCGATCGCTCGGGCAAACGAGTCTCTCCATCGCGTGCTCCTCCCGTGCGTCATTCTCCGAGTGCGTCTAACACCATGTAGAAGACACAAGGCCGGCGCTTTCCCTCCTCAAACGCTATGACTAGTGTACCCCAGGCAGCGCCGCCCAGCGCGTGTCAGAGCATCGCCGCCAGTGCGTCGTGCAGCGTCTCACAATGAACGCGACGCTAGCACGCGGCGACGCCAAGACGGACGCGTCCGCCGCATTGCGGCGACTCTCGTCGCATTTCGCCGTGTTTGCCGCTTGTGGGAACGGTCAGGTATCCACTAACTGTGACGTCATGCGCAGGCCTTTTATCATCTAGGTGTTGTTGGTGTGTCCCACTTCGACGCCGCGCGCCGCCGCGTTTTCCCGTGCCCGCCTCGGCTTCGCTCCCTCGCCGCCGCTGGTGAAACGCGCGCCGTTTCACCGACAGGCGACGACGTGTGGATTGACGCACCCACTAAGAAGGTGTCGCTCAACTCAGCTTCCGGGTGTTTTTCTTCTTCTTTCTTGTTTTTTTCTTACCAACTTCTCGGAATACGCGCCGAAGGAATTTCACTTTCTAATACCGAGTGTTTCCCGACAGGGAGCCGGTTTGAGAGGGTTCCTGGCGAGCTCGGCGCTCACGCAACGACGCTCCTGTGGCGGGTGGATACAACTCGGAACGCGCGGACGTGCGCGCAGCCTAAAGCACCATCGAAGGCAGCGAGCTTTTTATGACGATATAAAGCGTCGAACCTATAGAGGCTTTAAACACGTGCCATATTGAGCAGCCATCGCCGACCTTCTCTTGTCTTGCCGAGATGCCGAGCCACTGAAGCGGGCGTTGACGACCCTCCACAAAGTCCTATGCTAGGGAGAAGGATGCAGTAGCGCCTAAAGTGGCAATAACTTGTCCTGCTGAGGCAATGATGAAGGGAAGTGAAGGGAATGAGAGGAAACAAATACTGAAGGTCGGTTATGGCGGCGCTCATGCACAGCTGCTTGAAAGCGTCTATACGTTCTGTCGTTTTCAGTTCGTCAGCGACTTTATTGTTATTTTAACCTATAGCAAGCCAATCCACCATTTTCGAAAATCGCCACTTTGCGAGGGCGTCACGGAGGTTTAACGTCACGTACGGATGTGACGTCACGGACGAACATAATTGTCATTTCACCAAGAACAAGGCATTCCTCCTAAAAGAACTGGTATGTACCCTTTTTTTTTTGCATTAGACAAACCTTCTTGAGGACATGGGGAAAACACTGTTTTTATGGCCGCGACATTCATCGTCCGTTACGAACACCTTTACACCTTTTCCACAAGTGCGCCGCCGTCTTCCAGTATTGGCGAAAACTTTGTTTTGCCATCACCACGCCAATAGAAGACATTCAAGATATAAGCGTAACCATCCGCCTCTCCTTTGCCTCACTTTATTTTTTTTTTTTACTAGTTGCAGGTTGAATTGTTTTTGTTCTTTTGTCGTCGCCTATACCGGTAAAGTCCACCAGGTGGCTGGGGACGGGAGTAAACGAAAAGGTGTATACGGCGTGCAAGTCCGGCTGCTCCTTGCACACCTCGTGCATTTGTTCACCCGCCAAACACACCTTTGGGCTCTTCTCTTTCCCCGACCTCGGCCGATGACGGCGCGCGCTTGGCTGCACAGTCATCCCGCGTTCCCTAGGCATTTTCCACGTTGCCCTCTGGTTGGCATGCCCCTCCTTGCGTTCAGATGCTCATAAGTCGCATTTTGGAACACCCGCTCGCCGTTTGCCACTAGCTCCTCCGAGCCCCATCCCCGTAAACATTCAGAGCCGCATCCCGGGTCGCTCTCAGAGGTAGCAAAAAACGACCGGCCTAGGCCGCACGACACAACGACCACTCAACCGCGATCCCAAGGCGGCGTTGTATACAGTACACGAACGCCAAAGACGCGCGCCACAAAGTCGGTGACCGCCCGGCGCGGAGGATGAAGTCACCCGGAATGCGAGGCATCTAGGCTCCGTCGCACACCGCCCCGAGGCAGCTTTCCCCGCTCCCAACTCAGGGGGATCGAGCGAGCAAGGCAACTCGCGCTTGGCTCACGCGGAGCAACGCTGCACGCTGTCTCCCGCGCCTCTGGACGACGGCAACTTACGAACGCAGGAATGCCGGAAGAGGGAAAACTACCACCACAACACCAAACGACACACACACACACACTGTCCGCAATAGCCTCGACGAGGATGTTTCTTCCTCCGCCTTCTAGTCTTTCTCGGAAAGGAGGAGACGGTCTCGACCGTTTACGAAATTATTCCCTTCCCGAGAGAACGACAGCAGGGTCACCCTATCGATCGCGACGCCCGTCGTTGCGCGGTATTCAATGTGCATCGAGATTCATGCGGCTTTCTATCGCTCACTGCTGGGGGAAGCCGCGAAAGACCGCCGGAGGAATGGCCAGACTTGCGTTCTCTGGGGTCTAAGAACGATGCGCTCCGTCCTAACATGAGGCGGTCTTGTGACGCTCTTCAAAGAATAAATCGAAAGCAGATTTCTTTTTCATTTTTAGTGTGTAAAAAGCTCGAATTAAAAAAAGTATTTGACAGAAAGAGCACGGAACGGTAACTGTTTCATTGCCTGTATATTACTTTCAGTGGGGATGAATAAGGGCCTCCAATGAGCCATACTCTGTTGCATGTTTAGAATAGCAAGACAAGTTCCTCCCATAAAAATGACTAATAGTTTCCTCTTCTGCAACCTTCACTGCGCCAAAGTGAAAAGAGGGAAGGGCTGTTTGGGAGGAGCTTGTTCTGTTTTTCTGCAACAGACTACAGTAAAGCTAGAGCCACTGTATGAGCTTCGCTTAGAGTATCGGCATCCGTTGTTGTGTGCGCCGCCATTTTGGTTCGTATGCAGAGCAGACGCAACTGCCGATCGTCATGATTCAAAGGAGCGACTTCCTCAGCATTAGATTCGGTGTTAGGAAGGTCATGTAATATTGCTTTGCTCTGTTGCGAACCTGCTTAAACATTAGTGGAGGGCGGAAAAGCGTTTCCTGTGATTTCAGATAAAGCTCCAAATAACTGGCAATCATGATTTTAAGATACAATATGGCCAATTGTCGTTCCTCTAAAGCGTAGCTTATTTAGTGGCACTAAGCAAAGCGACTATACTTGGTTTCAGCTGAAGTTCAGACGCAGCCGACACTACAAGCGCGAGCCTGTGGCCCTAAACAGTGGCTGCGCTGCACGAGCGCGCGTACTTGGCAGGGACGCTGAAAGTCCGGAGCTCGCTCGTGTAGCTTTTGCTAGGCTCCCACTCAAAGTGAAACGGAGTACAATACCCCTGTCAGACGGACCGCTTAAGCACCTTTAGTAGAAGAGACATTCTCCTAAAAGGAGACCGAGTTCGTGCCACACGGCACCGCAAATGCTCCTTCTCCTCAAGCGTCCGTTTCGGGAAAAGAGTTCGCTAGCGTCCTATAGTACAAACGAAGTACTCTCGACAGTAGGCGCTAACGGCATTGGAGGCGAGCTGGCGCATCATTTCGTCTCCCTGGACGTAGAACATTGAAAGACTGACCTCAGTATTGGTTTTTCAGGCGTTGGCCGACGGTACTATACCCATGACGAGCTTTCGTTGATCATTAGAATCTTAACTGTGTCAGAGACGACCTGTATCTTCGTCTTGCTCACGAGTCTCAGAGTATTTTACAACTCGCCAGTGCGCTCACTTATCTTTCGGGTATTGCTGGTATAACGCATTAAACTCGGGTATAAATATTTTTCAGATTTTAACTATGGGAAGATACTAGTTTTCAATAATTTCTAGGTATCAGTAAGCAGGCAATAATTTAGTGCACTGTAAATGCAGTATAATGTCGTGGTTGGCAGTGTCTGGCTATGACACGAAAGCTTCATGCGAATGTTTCCATTCATTATTTTAATTATTGGTGTTTCAAAAATTGCTCGTAAAAGAAGCATTTACTTGCAGTGTTTTAAAAGATTCTAAATTTTAAGAATAATAGTTTTAGTTTCGCTTTTACCACGGTGTGACCAGCACTTAAGGATTCAATATCGGTGATAAATAGCATTTTGCCAGCTGTGTGGCAGCAGCTCCTTTACGACAATATCCTTTAGCGGAAAGGATAGTTAATCAAAAGGAGCTTTGGGGCGTTGTCTGACAGGGGTATAAAAGCTGGTTCACACATTTGCAACGCTCACGTCCACAGCAACCCAAAGCGACAGCAACGAACGGGACGCCGACACAACCGTAACTCATGGGTGGTCCATGCCGCCACTTCTTGCGTTGCTTGCCACGTTGTGTACGGCGCACGCACACTAGTCCCGGCGACTCTGTCGTTGCTGTCGTCTCTGTATACGTGTGACGACTTTTCAGGCTGGTTCACACATTTGTGTCGGTTGCGCTCGCAGGAACCGACACAAATGTGCGAACCAGTGTGGTGGGGTAACTCTCGGTGACTGAAAATATGGTGCACGTGACGTTTCAACCACGGTCATCCAAAATCATGCTGGAAGAGCGGGACTAGCCGAACGATCGACATAATCCGTACGCCAGGCGCCCAGGGCCGGGAGTCTGCCGTCCGAGCCGTCACAGTCTGTTCGAGTAAAACAGAGTTCGAACGGCACATTCATTTCCTACATCATTTTGCATGATCATAATCGAAACATCACGTGCACCATATTTTCAACCATAAAGAGTTACTACATTTAACCCTCACGCTCTTATTAAAACTGTTTCTCGCTACCACCGCTAGGGGATTCTTTTCGGCTTCTGGTTGGCCAAGAGAGCATGTCAAGCCCTCTTTCTGCGTCTGGTGCACGCCCTGGCTGTGCCCGCTCCTCTCATTGACCAAACTCTTTCTATACACGGCTCTGCTAGATACCTTAAAGTCTACCCACTATTTTTTTTTTCAGTCAGCCAATAAGAGTTCGGCGTTCTGACGTCATCGCGACCCCTGTGCAAGAAGCAGACGAACTTGCGCTCCGCATAGCTTGAAGTCGCTCTAACGTCTATCGAGATTGAATAGAATTTCCATCGCCCATCTTTTATATACCTTTTATCTGTTCGAGTTCCGAAACCACGTGTCCATCGAAGAGCACAGACGCCAGTCCATCAACCTGACTGGTTGATGCCGTCCATTTACGTGCCGTTCTTGTCTGCTAAACACAGCGAGAACGACCTCCAGGACCAGTTTTGGAGGTGCCTTCTAAAAGTGCCTATGCAAAATTCTTTTTTTGTCTTTTTTTACTATGTTTGACGAGGTCGCATTTAGCCACCGTTAGATTTCTTTCAATAGAACTATCGACCATATAAACACCCAAAACCGCAGATTGCAACTCTGACAACGGGAGACCAATTCTTGGATATACAATGGTGGATCGATATTGACCAAATAAACACCCGAAATCGCAGATTGCCTCCCTTTGACGACGGGAAACCAATTCTCGGGTGCACAATGGTGGATCGAGAGTAGTGGTAGAATACATTGCACAGGGCTCAGCAGCAACGTGGAATGTCGGCGTCCCTTCTTCACAAACACGAGATAGAAAAATACGCCAACCTGGTTGCCGGAGGCCTTCAAAAACGCCATCCCGTTTATTTGAAGGAAGGGCAGTGAACTACACCGCGCGAATGTTCCCTTCGTGCCAAGTATACGCTCTCAGTTCAGCTCGATAGAATGGCCTCACCACGTATCCAAACTTAAACGAGGCGAAAATTGGCCGGAATTCGTGCCCGAGATCTGTCCCCTCGCTAAACCTTTAAAGACAAGGAGGACGTATCGCTCGGAAACTCGGCTCGAAGATCTCACTTGTTCCAATGAAGGCTCCGATTTATCAGTTCAGTTTCCATTCAAATGAGACGACGAGATCTAGAAACTGGACCTTCAGGTTCCCTACGAGCGCCGGCAGGAAGACATCACTGCTCAGTCAGTTCTTCAGAAGAAATCTCCAAGTCTCAGAATGGAAGACAACATTTCGTCAAGGAGCGTCGGTTGCCACGCTTCAACGGGGCTGATCTCCAAGTTTTATCACACCAACTTCGACCATCCTCCTGCTCTGTTTGCGCAGACAGATGCTATCTATAACACTATGCGGATGCTTAGCCTAGTTCAGATAGCTGCGTTGCACGCGCTCAGAACAACCAAAACGATAACTCCCAAAAAACAAGCGCTTTGCAAAAAAAAAAAAAAAAAGAACCGGTTGGCGTGTACATGCAAACGCAGTCGTACAATGCAAAATAGTTTCGCACGCTTGATCGCGCACAAATAAAAAGAAAAAAAGAACATTTACACATAACAATGCGAGGTGTGCTACGTGTCAAAAGTTGCAAAAGCCCCGTATATAGTCGTACCTTCGAGAATGGCAGCTGCACCGTCTGGGCAACAACTGCGAGACGGCGAGAATCGCAGCGCGCAGGGTTTGTCGTAAAGTGTAACGTCCGAGGAGCGGCTCGGGGGCAACGGACGCAGAAGCACGTGCGGGACAAAGGAGCTCCCTGCGACGACGGCAAAGCGGCCGAAGGTATGCGGGAGCCGATGCACCCGCGCTCCTTGAGCACCGATTCAAGCTGCGCACATGCACTGGTCCTCTCCTCAAAAATGCCCCACCCCCCACACACACACACAAAAAAAGATTTATGCAAATCGCATAATTCAAGACCGACGGTCGGCGGTTCACGCTGAATCGTAAACAGTCATTGACAGGATGAAAACGGCAGGCAGGTCTTTCAGTTGTCCCGGCTCAGCGCGAGCTGCGCGCCTTCGATAAGGCTTGGACGTTTCGAATGCCCGCGCCTTACGCGTGTTGGAGGCCGGGCATTCGAAAGGGAGGTCCTGCTCCTCAAACCTTCCTAACGCACATCATTCAGGGGAGTCGATAGGTCACTCAATCCTCCGTCACGTGGTGCGAGTGACAAGAAACGGACACAGATTTTGGGTAAAGGCTTACTATTTCAGTAGCAAAGGCCTCCCTTCGGTCACGACACCTTTCGAAAGTCACGTGCCGATCGTTTGTGCCGTTTATGTCCGCCACGATGCCGGGAATTCGCAGCTTACCATGGAGGGCAGATTTTTCCAAATGGGTCTTGGAAAAATCCGACATTACGGCGAAAAAGGACAAATGACTCTCTCGATCCTGATGCTTCGTGCCTTTTTTCATCAGATCGTCATTTTGTTTACGTGAGGTAAACAAAACGGCCATCAGACAGACAGCGGTCTTTTTCACAATATCAGTGATGAAAGCGGCATTTGACCTTTCGAAGCAGGTTCTGTAGCAAGCAAAATATTGGCTTCGAGCAGCCACTGAGGCTTTTGGAGCAGACGCCGACATGTGTTGGCACATCACTCGAAAATAATAAAAAGACGATTGCATCGCTAAACGAGATCATATCTGATAATGACTGAGGATTCCTCTTTGATACTGGAGTATATTACTAATTACCTTTTGTAAAAAGAATAGAAACGGCGCAAAAGGAACTCAGATCTTTCTTTTAAAAATAAGGCTCTGGTCAGAATAGGCGCTATATTTACAATATATAAAGGAAACGGTTGCAAAAATTAATCATCGCGCGACATTTCAGCTGGGATAAAGCCTCACTCCCCTCCCCATTCTACAGTCGGTGGTTCATTTAGCCCGTAAATATAATTTCTGTAAAGTGCCAGCAAAAACCAGCATATCCACTAACACGTCTACCAATTAAAATGCAAACCCGAAGTTTTATGAACCTACCAAACCCAAGATTTTAATATCATAAATTGCGGAAACAACCACCCACAAATATTATGAAAGCCTACACTCGCGCTTTAAACGTGACACTGCTCTTGAATGGCGTTAGAACCAGAGTTCAGTCAAAGTTCACTGCTCTTTCGATTGACAGCTGCACTGGAACTACCTTGACTTTTTAAGAACTACACAGCTCTTTAAGATTAGAGGTCAACCTACAATCAAGACCAAAGAAGGTAGACCTATAATCGTAGTGAGCATAATTTCCGAGCCAATCGCGACTACCTAGGCGCTCCCCTATGTCAGCCGCTGCTCCTAGCACTCCGGTGCAAAGCGGTGAAGCTCGACGCGCGTGCTCTCGTGAGAGCGCGGTGAGGGGTGACGCGACGGGCGCAAGTTCTACGGTATACTCTGTAGCCACGGAACAGAGGCACGTAGCGGTCATGATAATCGAGTGATCTCATCAGGAGTACAAGACCCTGGTTCTGTCTTATCACAGTTTCCGCCATCCTACTGTTTTGTAAACTTTTCTCGTGACTTCTAGCTTCTGACAGTACCGACATCGTCTGGAAGTTTAAACGACGTCGGCGATCAACCAGGCAGCGCATGAACCAGGCAGCGCATGAACCGGCCAGCGCGGTTGACGAGAAATCTTCGTTTCACCCGAAATCAAAGCGCAGCTGACGCTACGAGAAGGTGGTACCAAACAGCACCAAAGCGCGACATCATGGCATTATCATCTTCCTATACGTGTTATTTCATCGGATAGACGAATCAAGTGCAGCGAAAGCCCCGTGACTTGTGCTTTTAGTATGTGTGTTTCTGGTTGTATGTGTTCCAAACTTTGTCTGTGCTCTGACCTAAGATGAGACAAAGTCAAATTTGGGGGTTTTACGTGCCAAACCAACGACGAGCATCTGGCACTCCCTAGCGGAGGACTGAGGATTAATTTGCCCCACCTGGGGATCTTTTGACGTGCAACCGAAAGCTCGGTTACACGGCGCCTCCTCCGCAATAAGCCTCCGTCAGATTGCGGGCACCTCGACCGGGATCCGAACCCGCCACACTAAGATGAGACAAACTATACTGTAAGTAGAGACGCTGTGAAGTACATATATGTATCATTTTCCTTTTTTCCTACTTTTCTAAATATTAGGGTCGAATAATAATGATGTTTCTTTTCTTTGCCGAAGCCCACTCGGCGCAGGTATGGCGCAATTCCTAGCAAAGATGGCATTGTGGCACAAAATGTAGCAGACTTTCGTTCATGGCGCATTTATCTCTACAATATTATTTTTTTTGAGCAATCAAACTATCGTGCTATAGCTAAAAATAAAAAGAAAAGACAGCGCAGAAAAACGTATTAAAAATCACGCAAAGGGGCCTATATACTCCGTTTCGCCAAGTGTGACCGAAACCTTGAGCGAGGGCCTCGCTTTAAGTTCGAGCGGGCTAAGCGGTCGCTGTTTTAGTCGACGTCCTCGTGCTTCTATAGCATCAGCTCGCCCATTATACAAAACACAGTCTGGAAACACGGGTTACCGCAATATCCGTGGTTCGAATGCCGCGTGCCAAGTTTTCTCCTTGAACTCATTACAATGCGGCATTCGAAGTGAGGATCTCGCTGTGACTCGCGTGTGGCCCCGGCTTTAATGGTCAGAAACGGATTACTGTGAATGTCCCTTTGATTGTGACGTGTTCCCGAAACTATATCAGGACAACAAAACTGGTCTGTAAAAGACACCTTCCCCTTTTCCTTTTTTAGCTCAAGCCCCACACTTTGATTTTTTATTATGCCTATTAAATAAAAGAAGCATGAAAAAGAAATGGCTCCCGAAGATAAACTCTCGACGGTCGTAACATTTTGTTTGCAGGTGGTATTTTTGTTTTCATTTTCACAGAAATAAGTGCACCATTTAGGCTTGGATTACTCTCCCACCTCAACCCATATATTTTCCCCTAAAATACGACTTGAGAGCCGGCACTGCACAGACAATGCCTACAACTATGTATATGTATTAAAAAAATACTAAAAAATAATAATAAAAAAAGAGTGAACTTAGACTTAGAGTCAATGAACACTTGCGAGACTCGACGTGTCACATGCAATATGAACAATGACGCAACTCGACAAAGAATAAAAACATAAAAAAATCCACCATTGTTGCGATGCGAAGCAAAGTGAATTCCCGCAGTCCTTTTGAAACAAGCCTCAAATACCACGCCGTTACTCAAGCGGATCAAAGGGCACGTTCAGCAGCGGCTCCGGGAGTCACGGAGCTCGCGCTGCTTCCACTAGACGGCAAAAGCCACTTCCGGAGCACGTTACTCCGGAGTAAAGGAATCGCGCTCTCGTAATGCTCGTACACCGAGTCCCGAGACGGTGAGATGCGCGAAGAGTGAAAGGAGCGCGGTATGACGTATTTTCGGATCGCTGACGAAGCTACGGTGCTTAAAGAAAAAAACAAACAAAACGACGAGAGGAGGTGCGTCGGCTGCGACGTGGCTCTGCGGTTTGCTCGCTTTTGTTACTCAAAAGACGACTGGCGCGTTCGAATTTTGTTTCCACCTCAAGCTCTCTCTTCGGAATAATGTCTGGGAGCGAGTTTCGTTTGCTCTGGATACGCTAATAAACCACGTAAACGTTCGTTTGACGGCGTGTTTTGGTCGCCGTTGCACGGAAACACGGTGATTACCGACGATAGTCATGTCCGTGCCGAACAGGGCAAGGCAGGGAATGAACGTGACTTTGGTGCGCGGTTGGACACTCACGCAGAACATGATTCCGATTAATGTTGTGCTTGCGTAGCTAAGTCGGGGTGCATGCCAGTATGAGACGTTTGCTGACGATCGCTTCGGCCGACAAAAGTTTGATCGCCGAGCGCGGCCGAACTACCGGCGTGTATACGAATGCATATTATAGGAAGTTCGTGAAGAAGGGCAGAACAAAACCGAGATCCATATTTTGCGTGTGCTGACAACGATTTTGTCGTTTTTCTTTCTATGGCAGTAGCAGCCTTTGCACCGCCCTACGAAGGGCACGATCGCTTTGGACAGCTTCGAACAACAGCGCTGACGTCTACAGTCACTCGCTTTTCAATAAGAGCGATCGTGCTCGGCATCGTCTGCTTCCAGGAAGCGCAAAACTGCAAAAAAACAGCTAAAGCCGCGCTTTTTTTTTTTTGCCGTTCAGAATAGACGCTTTGAAAACTCGGACTCGAGTTACTCCGTTCGGAGGTGAGGAAGCCGCTACTAAATGCAACCAAAACATAAAGAAAAACACTTGGAGGACATTCAACGTTTAAGCTTTGCCTTTAAAGGCGCGTTCCCACCGGCGATGCGATCTAGTCGCGAGATAACTTTCATCGCGAAAGCGACCATCGCGGGCAAAAAAGCGACGCGATTTGAGCAGTCGCTTCCTGACCCGACTTTCTGCGATGCGATATAGTCGCGGAGCGGCTGAGCCAATCAACGGCGTTCGGAGCGAGAGTTTTCGAAGAACGACTCGCCTACAAAGGCGTTGGACTCGCTCATCGCGCACGCCAGTGTGACCATCGAATTTTTTTTGCGATGCGATCTAGTCTCATCACGCGACTGCTTACATCACCGCTGTGGAACGCGATAGCGGAACATATGTAATAAACACCCGCCCGTTCCCAAGCCGTGCGAGCGCTGAATCGCAACCGAAGGGTCGTGGGTCCGAATCACGCCTAAAATTGTACAATTTTTTCTTTAACGCAAATGAATTACTTTATAGAGTGAAATCATTTGAAACATGCTGCGACCTATAACTCGTATTACATGTCATGTTTTTTAGTAACTTTCATTGCACGTGTGAAGTCACGTTTCACGTGAGCGTTGGGGGTTGTTTGAAATTCCCGCGCGAGGTCATGTAGCTGTGACGTCATGACCACATCGACCAATCAGGATTTTCCCGGCACGCCACTGACACCTGCTTTCCCTACCACGCCACCGATTTCCCACGACCCGAGCTCCTTAACGCAATCGCGTTAAAGAAGGCACCTGCACACGCTTTGAGAACGCTACAAAAAGACGGGCAAAGCGCCAGGGTGCGCGCGCTGATCTTAGTCGTACATTGCAATGTTTGCTGTACGGATGTCTTTTTTTTATCTAGTCGGTATTGCGTGATAATTTCACGGAGAAAATTACCCACCTATTTGGGAAACACGGAGACAAATCTTGAGGCCTCACTTCCCGTCTGTTTGATTTTAAACGGCAACACGCACTGACGCCTTATCACCGCCGAAATCTGATCCGAGATATTCTAGTTTAGAAAACTATCGATACCAATATGAACTGCCACGAAGCGCAAAAAATAAATAAAATGTATTTGATAAGAAAAAAAAAAAGAAGTCTGGTGCTCATTAAGCAGGTCACGTAACGAATCCCTTGGTGCCAACTTACATTCATTACCACCACAAAAGAAAAAAAAACAGAGTTCTTTATTAGTACAACGCCATAAGTGAATGCTATTTCCGAACTCAGCTGGTATGCGGCCTCGAGTCGTCGACAAAAGGAAGCGCGGCTGTGCTTTTCCACTGCCTCCGCTTTGCCATTCACAACCGTGGAAACTGCCAGTGACACGACGCCACCCGTATTTGGGTCAGACGATATACTTGCACCCCGTTAGCTAAACCATCCCGTCGGTTGTGGAGGATGACACCGATCCACCCGGAAAGCGGCGCGCCAATCGTCAATGTCCTTCCCGGGTGTATTTCCCGACCGATCCACGTTCAAGAGGCATTCAGTGACTCGCAGAGTGCGTACTTGGCAACCGAAAAAAATGAAAGACGTTTACAACACCCTGTAACGCCGAATTAGAGCGCAGCTCTTGAGGGGAGGGTATACCCCTCCTTCCTCCTCCTCACCTCCTCATCTTCCCTGCTTCTCCTCCTCACCTGCTTCTCCTCTTCCTCCTCCTCCTCTCCTCCTCCACATCCCCCTCCTCCCCCTCCCCGCGCGTTGCACTATGGGAAATGTCCCATAATGTACCGCGCGGTTACGCCGACGCCGCTCAGCCGAAAACAAACGCCCAAAAGCTGCGCTCTAAAAAAAAAAAAATTACCGATAAACATTTGTGGACAACGATGCAGTGCAAAACTTCTGTAGCGCGGCCCCCTCTACAACTAATTGATTTCAAATAAGCAACGTAGGAGAAAACGACTAAATTTTATCTATCAGTAAATTGTTAAAAGTTGAGTGGCACGTGAGCACGCCACTCAACTTATAACAATTTACTGATAGTATATGGAACATACACACCCCTGTGTGTGCAGAACTTGTGACAATAATATCAAGTAATGCTTCCGAAGAAAAAAAAAGAAAGTTTTTATATCGGCGCAGTTAACTTGGAGGGGAACGGTTGGCTATGAAAGAAAGGGGGACGACGTTGCCCTGATATGCACTTGTCTGCATGGTATGAGGATGCGTATGCAGCGCATCCGACGTGACGAACGGCTGACGAACGATAACAAGAAGTCGAATTGTAACTGAACCGTTAACGAAGGTGCGTAACTGAATTGATTATGCATTTAACTACGCCGCGACCGTTCAGAATCAATTCAATCAACGTAGTCGCGGGAAGTAATAAATTGCCACACGGTCGGGATGACCTACAGAAAGAGAGAAAGAGAGATACCTCACCAATAGGTAAAGAAAACGAAACGGTTATTACGATTGGCCAAATAAACTTCGGACGGCCACCCTCTATCTAACCTCTCCTTTCGCCACTTCTCTTGACCGTTTTCACTGACACGAAAATTTGCCGGAAACGTGAAAGCGATGTTGCGTCGTCCAAACGTTCTCACTCGTAACAAAAAAAAAAAAAAGAAGGGGGGGGGGGGTGCAGGGTTTGGCAGGGCACACAAGATATGCGCCGGTCACGCACGATCGCACTGTATTGCCAACTTCCTCATGCGCACACAGAAAGTGTCTCGGGAATACTCTGGGTCTCTCTCCGAACCAACAAACAAAAAAGTCCGTTGCGTGGACTGCTTCGCGGTACAACAGATACCGGATATCAAATGTCACTCTCGCACATAAATGAGGAACTGTACTGTCCAAGAAGCAACCCATACAAAAACGTTTCTCATAAACAAATCTAATTTAAAATTTTTTTTTATTATACATGCGCGCGCGCGCGTATGTGTGTGTGTTGTGTGTGTGCGTGTGCGCGCGTGCGTGCGTGCGTGTGTGTGTGTGAGAGAGAGAGACGCGCGCGTACGCGTGCGTCCTTTGTGAAGCTACTGTGTAAAATATTTGTCACCGCACCCCTGTCGATTGGATTCGCCGATTTACTGGCCAAATACAACACACAATTACTGTCTCCATTACGATTCGGTAACTCGAGCAAGGGGCACAAGCTTGTCAAAAATTTAACAATTATTCAGCACGATTTTTTTTTTAATTTTTATAAAGCATTATTGATTTATTCGCTTCTCCCAGCGAGAAGCCAACACTGCGATAGTCAGTGGGGTCGATCGCGACTCTTTTCTGCTCCATGGTATCAACATGGTCTCGGAAACGTACACCCGCGGCCGATATGAGCTCAAACACCCCATCTGAACGTTTTCTGCGACTGCGGTCCCCACAAGCTCTATTATCTCTCAATGCGTTAAATAGACGCAAGTAACTCCGCATTCCACAGTTCGGACGACAGTTGTGTCAAACACTGGCAGGCGCGTCAAAGTAGCACGAACTGCTTCAGCTCGTTTTGTTCGCGAAAATACATCGGCAGAACGAAACATAGTGGGGTATATCGGAGAAAAAAAATACCATTATAATTTATAACTACTTTACTCAAAAACGTAGCGAACTACAATTAGAATTACTAGTACAGAAATGTAATTGCAATTATGCTGTTAGTTATATTTGAAAACTACCCGACTTTAATATGTGATAGCATCATTCCTCACTGAAATGTCGTTTACATTTCTTGTATCAAGCATTAGTCGCATTTCTTTTTTCACTGTATAATAGGGAGTTAAGCTGTGAACTAGGCTCCAGTGGGACAAAATAACAAAACAATTAATTGTAATTGTAAGTAAGTTACGCCACCGCTGGGGCTGGAAGAAAATAAAGTGCAACTGCAATTACATGTAATCGAAGAAAATGATTACGAACTAAATAATAAAGTAATTAAGTTACAGTATTTCAAATATTGACAATGAATTGCTTGCTACACAAGCGTGCCACGAAAGGATTGCGGGAAAAAAATAAATAAAAACTATCGCCCCCCTAAAAAAACACAATACAAATTAAAGAATGGGTCAATTTCAAGGTCACAGGCATGCTCTTCGTTTTTGTTGCGCGGCTTTCTTTTTCTTATTGGACATGCGTGAAGGTGACTACCGGAGAAGTCGCAGTAATAAACTGAAAGTCAAAAAGAAAAAAGACGGCGAGAGAGAGAGACATGTCATACGTGGGATGCTCGTACAAAACTATCAGAGCCACTTGAGATTACGCTAAGATACGCGACAGAGCTGCGCGTAAAACCTCAAACGTGCAAATTTTAATACCTTTCTTTTCTTTTTTTTTCTTCTTTTTTTTTTTTTTAGTTTAGAGATTGTTTGGATGATGCATAGTTCAAGTGGGGGAAAAAAATACAGCGCAAAAGACGGAAGACAGGAAGAATAAGCCCATCTGCATATGCATGACTTGCTCCAATCGCAACAATGTAAAGCGAGTAGTTAAAACGGCTGTGCGGTAAACAAAAAGAACGCAGTCGGGAGCTTCGGCCGGCACTTGCCAGCAGCGCAATCGGCAACAGCTGCATTGGCTGCATTTTGAAACCGCACGCCGCGACTCAAGCGCGGTGACAACACTCCGACGGAATCCGGTGGTTTTCCGTGTTTCCGCAATCGCTACTGATCGTAAGCATCACCGCGATACCACGATAAACAGAACCCGCAGCACAAGGCACCAGCATCTCAAAGGCTCGAAACAGTCTCGCGGAGGAACGAATTCGTTCGCCCAAAAGAAGCGTCCGAGTGCGGATACGTAAGCTCTCATCCCCTCTCATCCCCCACGCGTTTTCCGAGAAAGATATTACGGCACAGACTTTCCGTCAGACAGAAACGGAAAGACATATTTGTTTCCTCCAGACGATCGCGGCGAAACGCACATTGCTCGAGAATCCATCTTTGCGAGTCCCCGCGATATGCTTCGAGGAGGAGGAACAGGTCCGAGCGCGGAAGATCCGAGCGGTTCCGTTTTTCCAGGATCCGGCGTGGCGCTGCCGACATCGCGGTGACAACGTCTCGCACCGACTGACAACACGTTTGATCGAAGCGACCGACGTATCCAATGTTACTACGGAAGAGGAGCCGAAGATGCAGGTATGGCGCATCGCACCACCGTAAAGCACAACACACCGCTCCGTTGATATTGAACGGGCTCGAGGCGCTGTAAACATTGAGCGATCTGAACCCGCGGCTCACAAGACACGCTCGTCTCAGTCCCGTTGCCGCCTGAAAGTGAGTTTAACTAGACAGGTACTCACTTTTGATCTGGCTTGGAGGCGCTCCGCCAGGCTCCGCCGGCAGACTCCGTCGGAATCACCTATGAAAGTGGCGTGCGCCAAGAAACCCGGTTTCTGTGTTAGCGGCACGGAGAGGGCGGAGAATGGCGGAGAAGGCAAACATGCCTCCGTGACGTGAGGTTTCGTCACGTTGTACGTCACAGGTCAGCGAAGTGTTGCCATGGAGATAGCAAGACGGTTCAGTTTGATCGGGCCGCGTTGAACGCATTTGTTTCAATCGTTTAGTGCGAATTTGTATTCTTATTATGAATTATTAATGTTTCCATAATTTAAAAACTTACTTTGTTTGTTTTATTTCTAGTAATTCGTTTGGAATGAGAACAATTCAGGATTGCGTCGAGCAACCTTGGAGCCCGTTCGTTATCGTTGGTGGGTTTCTTTGGTACTGCAATCTTCTAGGTTGGGAGCCCAAAATCGCTTTTAATTGAGTATATTTTTGTGTGACGATAGTCCAGAGATGAGCTATCAACTGTACCGCAATACGACGCTTGGAAACACGCTTCAAGAGAGTCTTGACGAGCTAATACAGGTATGTTGCGTCTGTCCAGAAAACCAACTAACGGTTGCCGCACTTTCGGCTCTAGTAGAAGTAAAAGTGCATCCGGCGAGTTATTTAACGGCAAATAGTTGTAAATTACGTTTGAATCCACGCCTTAGTGCGCAATATCGGCAAATTCGACTCTACCTACCTTTATCATCGGCGAGGGCCGTAAGGACGAATGAGCCAGTCGAAGCATCTCTTCTATAACAAACGTATAAAAAAAAAAATCGGAGCCGATATAAATCGGAACCCGAGACCGAGTTCAGGTTGTCTGTTTCTCAGTCCTTTTCCACACATTGCCTTTTTCCAGTGCGGTCAGATCACGCCGCACCTGGCCCTGAAGGTACTGTTGCAGTTCGACAAGGCCATCAACAATGCCCTGGCTAACAGGGTGAAGACGAGGCTTACTTTCAAGGTAAGACTGCACAATGAACTTCCCAAGCAGGAGGTCGTGCTGCACTTTAAACTACGAAACCGGAACTTTTTTTTAATTTTTGTATGGCAATACTTATGCTTCATTCCCTCAACCTTGGGTGTTATTGGACTCAGTAATCGTCTCCACAGGGTTATCGAAACTAAAGCAAGTGTGCAGGCGAGCAGGTTCAATGCTAACATGGTAATTCAGGGGAGCTATGTTCGACAAATGTTTTGTTTTTCCTAAAAAGAAACGGAAGTGATGGTATTGCGTTTGATTTGCTAGAGGCTCAAATGACGAAAGTTCCTTCTTTCGTCATTTGAGCCTCTAGCAAATCAGACGCGATATCGTCACTTCCGTTTCTTTTAGGAGAAACGAATATTTGTCGAACATAGCCCCCTTGAGCGGGGAAGAAAGGGGACTTTTTTCCCACCCGCTCCTAGGTCACCATGTCCATGGGATGCATGCAGTCAACCTTCTTATTGTCTGATGGCTATCAGATAACAATAGGGTGCATTTGAATGGAGAGCATAGAAGTCACTTTTATTTATTTATAGATGCTGCTGATCCCACCAGGGGATCATACTGGAAGCCAGGCACGTAGCCAGGATTTTGTTTTGGGGGGGGGGGGGGGGTGCGGGCGCGCCCATGACAAAATGGAGGGGAGAGGAGGTCCCAGCAAAATGGATGATTTCCCCTTGGATACGTGCCTGCTGGAAGCAAAGTAGAAAATGTACCGGAGTACAAGAAAAAATGCACAGCAATATCAAGTTGAGAACTACAGTCGTCCACAATGAAGGGATTCTAAGCTTGTCAGCATTAGAAGTCACTGGAATGGCAAGCTGTCACATTCACTTTGAAAGTACACACCTACTTCAGGACTCACTTCTGAACCACAGAACAAGGTGCCTGCACATCTTTGGTAGCTGCCAGCAGGTAGCACCTGCCATCAGATAGTCTTCATTAGTATTTCGTTTCATGCATAGTATATTGTGAAAGGTCTGGCAGTGTTCGCTTTAGCTAGCATTTAATTTATATGCAAAGAAGACTGTAACAGGGGTGTGACATCTGCGCCAATTGCTCCATTTTGATACAAACAAGTTTCTGCGCCTAGTTGCGCCAAAACGCGAAATCAATCAAAATTGCGCCAAACAGCGCCAAAATAACTGAAAAAAATAAATAAAAATGTTTGCGGCGACGCTAGCTTTAGCGGAAACAAGAGCTTGGTTGGCAACATTCAATCTCGTCGTAGTAAAGTAGGCGGCACGGGTACAGGGTGGCGCAAGCAACCACCGGATTCGAAGATTTAAGCTGTAGTATCCTTCTATACCTATGATACGTGGTCTTTTCACAATTTTCCTACTACTTTCCGCTGTCATTTTTGACTGCATGCTACCGGTATGCTGTCAGGCGGTCTCGCTGTCTGGCCGCGGGAGGTACGATGCATGGGCTATCAAGATGAGCAAGTATTTCTTTCGTTTTGAGAGTTAACTTTTCTTAAAAGTGCTATTGAGCGCCTCCATTGTGTAATTGTTCATTCGTGTCCGTAATCTTCTCGTCAAAATGGACGGCGCCGGCGCCGTGACTCCTTTCGGTTATCCCACACGTGCTTCCAGTGCGTGAACAATCGAAGGAATCGGTAACACACCCGCATTTAGCGTGCATGTGCTGCTCATAGTTTTTCTACCAATTCACTCTTTACCTTGTGACTCACTTTTGTGGTGAGTTCTTTTCTATCTGCACATGCTTTCTACGAGCGTCCGATCGATATCTGGTTGTAGCAAATCGTGCTTCCCTGTGTTCATGCTCTCGAATCACTGCTTTAAAAAGTTTTGTACTACAATTGCGCTTTCGCACAAGTTCGTATAAGCTTGAGGTACCTGGTGCCCACCTAACTTAGCAACAAGCCTGTGTTTCTTGTCCTCATCTATACGCATTGGACTCGGGTTTGCCTTTTCCGTTTTATGTTCTTTTATTTTTTTATCTCGGTGCATATCGGCGCTGATGACTTATTGGAATCAGGGAGGACAAAAAATAATGATTAAAAAATAAAAAGTAAGATTGATGTAATTTAAATCCGATTTTTTATGATTTCAGTTGCTGATAAGCTGCTCTAACATTTTCTGCTCCTAATCTGCTCCAAACTGTAGACTTTTCTGCTCCGAAGTTGCTCCAAGATGCGTAAACTGCTGCTTCAAAACGAGAATTTTTGTGCTCCTAAGCTACTCCAAAATCCAGATTTTTCTGCTCCAAAAATTGCTCCAAAACTTGTTTCACCTGTCTCACCCCTGCTGTAAGCAAACCTACAGCAGTGTCGTTCTGTGCAGTGGCGTCACGAGGGTCCGCGGCACCCGGGGCGGTAGCCCGCGGCGACACCCCCCACCCCCACGCTTGTCGCTCACCGCGACCCCCCCCCCCCTCGTGGCTCGCCCCGACACCCCCGGAGCGCTGCACCCGGGGCGGTCCGTTCCCCTCGCCCCCCCCTTGCGACGCCACTGGTTCCGTGATTGACTTACTATTGTGTCTCCAGTAGGCTCACACAGCACTGTGTTCTTGTCCACATTTGAAAGCTGTGTCTTGCCTTTCAGTGCGAGCCCCATGAGGCTTCCCCTTCATTGAACGCCAATGAACCAGTGTTAATTTCGGGGATTCCCATCTCCAGAGGCTTTTCCTCGTGACATCATGGTCATTGGCCAATGAGGGCTGCTTACAGTGAACCATCCTCTCCAGTAGTAGTTACTGTGATCTTAGACACTTTTTGGCACCTCATTATACTCTAACGCACAAACATGTACCTTTCTGCAGTGCCGACAAAAGGCATGAGCTCAGTATTTAAAAACAGCCTTCTATTGGAAGCATGCGACGAGACAGTGGTGCCACGGTGCAGCCCTTGGCAGAAACATTTTTCGCAGGCCACGGCTAGGCTGGTACAGACATCCTATGTAGCAGCCAACCTTACTTTCAAATCAGTGTCAGCTTACCGGAGCACAGCATTATACAAAACGTTCGAAGTCACAGTCGGTGCTATCGTTCTTTACGCAAGATCGAAAACTGAGAAACCAGATCTCCATGCGCCAGTGAAAACAGCTGCAATCGTCTCATTCACAGTATGTTCCGATTCGCCAGCGAGTGAAGAGCAATCTGTTTTTGAGTATATTTCTTGCTTAGATTTTATCAATTATTGCCACCGATGAATGTCGTCCCATGGTGATTTCTGCACTTTCGAACGCACAAACGCTTCATCAAGGCATATTCCAACGCGGATAAATGAAAAGCATGATGGGGTGTTGCCGTCAACATGAAAATGGCGAATGATGTGAAAACACATGCAGAGCAATGCTGGACACGGATAGGTTTTTGAATGTCAAGGTGTCAAACCTTTACTCCGGAGCGAGATAGAGAAACATAACTGCGGGAAGGCACAGGCAGGCAAGACGCTGCGGGTGCATTACAAGAGGTCAGAGCAGGCAATGCTTGACTATGTGGCACAACGCAGACGCTGTCACTGGTGACACTGCTAGTCAGCTGCCAAGGCAGATTGCGCAGCCCCATTGAGGTGTTGCATGCTTGTGTTCGTAGGAAACAAAGCGTTCTGCTGAGTTAGGCTCATGTGCTTGTGCCCTTGTCTGCATTGTAGATATTTGAGAGAGGGAATAGACACCTTTCCAAGGAAGGCTCGATCCCTGGAAGAAAAGAGTGTTTTCCGAACACACCTGCCGGGTTTGAGGCTCGTCTCTTTCTGGTGTCCCTGCTAACCCTAACCAAGGTGGCTGCGATTTTGCTAGTTGCAGCCTGTGTAGGTGTAATTTTGGACACTGTTGGCAGCGAATAGACTACTTCCATAAATCCCTGCATGCAACACTGTTCACCTTTCCATCTGGGAACTAGTTGGCCAGGAAGGAGAATGGCATGGCTTCGGTTTCTATCAACATGCCGACGAGAGATAATACACAGAGTGTGGACGATTAACAGCCGTTATCTCATGTTTCCTGTATACCGAGCGCATCGTTTTTGGTCTATAAATTAACCTAAATGGCCAGACCTCGAAGCTTTTGCACAAGCCCAAACCATACGTAATGTTTGTCTTGACACATGCTTCTTGTATTTTTCTACTTGAGCCTTTTCTTAGCTTTTCGAGGTATGTGGACGAGACAGTGCTGGGAATCTCGATGCTGCGAAGCTGGGGGATCTTGCTTTTCTCCAAGTCAGCACGCTGTAACAACCAATAAGCAGGGCGTCTTGCGACCGGGAGAACCGGGAATTGTCAGGGAAATTTTAATTACTGGGAAAAATCAGGAAATTGACAGGGATATTGTCAAAAAGCGAGTCCAGTCAGAAAAAATGAGCCAGAAACGCTATCGAGTGGCCAGAGCAAAGACTTGAGGACTTGGGGGCAGAAAAATGGGCAATAAATTCCGCTTAGAGCGGTGTGCAGGCTCTGCTCACCCGATGTAGAGTGTGCTACCCGATGCAAATAGAACAGTTGACGAATCCAGTCCAAGCCTTGGATTGAATTGAGGGCACAACACTAGGCTATATCCAGTTAGAGCTACTAGATTTAGTAACAAATGGGATAGCCACAGACCCCCATCTAAGCCTTAAGCCGAAAGTATCCGAAAGTGTGCATCTGGCGGTCATGCTGCCATTCGGTTATTGACGTGTGTGGTTGAGCGTCATGTTCTCATCGTGTTCCCTTTCTGGAAGTGGCCTCTTTACTGACGATGTTGACGGCAAGAAAGTGCTCGTTTAATCCGGACTGGACGAACACGAATATTTTGGAATATGCAAGTTGTATTAAGCCCGTGCTAAATAATCCTCACAGTGCTCAATGCTCAATGCCTTGTGTTATAATGGTCATATATTTAACTGCCTCTACAGTGGTCGGAGAATTTCACCTGAAATTGTCACGGAAAACTTAAAAAGTCGAGGAATTTCAAAATAATTATTTGTTAGACACCCTGAATAAGTATCCCTACATTGACCTCGCACCTTTATATTAGTGTTGCTGGCCGGTAATGTTGTTACTTCTTTGTGTGTCCATTGACGAAATATAGTTTTTTGCAATTACTGTCTTTGTTAATACGCTCGAGTATGCGAGGTAAAACTTGGAAACGCCATTGAAAAGCTAAAATCAAACACACTTATTTGTTATCTGTACTGGCCCGCAGCACTGCACGAAGTTAAGTCCCCACCTGCTTGCATCCTACTAATTCAATATCGCGTATGCGCATGAAGCTATCCGCACATACAAACCACTTTTAAGAAAGCTACAGTCGAGCACTTGCATGAAGAATGTCACACCGTTCGGGGTGGCACATATATGGGCGGAACCCCTATGCGGTGCGCCAAACGAACTAAAGGATTCAAAGTGCATTTGACGGTTGCTAATGATCATAAGATTTCTTATGTGTTTGCTTTCTTCCTGGCTGAGTATGCCGAGATAATTTCAGACACACTGTTCAGACACAGACCTTGAGCGTCGGTAAAAGCTTGTCCAAAAAGGCTTAGCGAGGAGTAACGGACGCTAGTTAGGGCCTCCGTCGTACTGCAGCCGATCTCAGCGTTTGAAAGCTTAATCTCCGATGGGCATAAAATTTGAGTGGGAGATATATGATGCCACGAGGAAGACTTCATAGTAACTTTTGTGCAGCAGTGAGGTCGAATTTATTGCGTTTCCTTAAAGTTCATGCGCCAGCGTTGGGCTCAACTTTGAGACTCCAGTGAAGATGCAGCCTGTTTTTCAGCCCAATGAAGTAACAAGAAGTGGACGTTTAGTAAACAAAATTTGTGTAGGGCTCTAAGTGACGGAATTTCAGTTGTGGTTCACCGGTACGAGACAGGATTATTGAAATTGATCGCAAACATACAATCATGGGGTGAGGATAAAGTGTTCAACAGCTAATGCTTTATAATGATGAAGGCCACCTCTGTGGCTTAAAATCAAAGTGCTTGCCTACATACTCCTAGTTTGTGGTATCGAATCTCAGCCACTTATTGCAGAGAAGGTGCTGTGTAACCGAGATTTTGGTTAGATGTCAGAATATTAACAGGCTACATTCTTTTATGTAGCTTGTCGGGGTCTTTGTAGTCTATGTTTTAAAAAGCAAAAAAACTACACCTTTTTGAAATTGGGTTCTAAACAAAGAGCTGGGACAATAAAACTGACTAAATGTTTGTTTGTTTACTGTAGTAGACTTTCGGTATTAGCACAACTAGCAGATGTGCATGTCAGTTACTGAGCCTGTTAACAAAGCAAATGGAGGTACAAGTACTGTTGGAGGTACAGCATTAACAATGCCTCATGTTGTTTATTAACAGCTGTCAAAAGTGACAGCATCATTTCCTATTCAAACTTGGAGAATAAAAGCATTCCTCACTTTATGAAGCAAGTAGTTGTTGGTTGTATTAAATGTTTACTGAAACAATAGTTTAGCAGTTTGCTTTATTTATGGTCACGCTAATTTTTATGTAAAGATTACTACTTTTCACCTGCAGCCTTGGCATGAAGCAATGAACTGAGTTTAATGTATGTAGGCACTCACTTGCACAGCTTGTTTTAATCATGTATTTTGTTCTGCAATATAACAAAAAACACTAACACGCCAAAACAATTTTTAATTTTTTTCCAGGCGATTTAATTTTGTGTCGGGACACTACCCAATAATTATTTTGCTGCAGAGTCGCGTATCTTTTCAATTATGCCGAAACTTTTCCGAAACCGAAACATGGGCACGCAGATTCATGGCCGACTAGCCTACCGAGGAGGAGGGGAAAATGTGAAGGAGGAGAGAGTTGCCAGAATTCACGTGGCTGTCGCCCTCTACCCAGGTTTTCTCATCCCTCCGCTCCTTGAGCTTGTGAAGTAGACAACGTTGCATGCTCCGTTTGTCGTGGGATCGTTTCGCACTTACATCCCTTCCACTCACTGTTCTGCACTTGAAAACCTATTGACCGTTACCATGAACGACAGTTCCGAAGTAGCGGTCCCCCGTCCCTCGCAGCATTTGTCCGTACGTGCACCGTCGTCGTGTCATCCAGCCAGCGGTATGCCGTCATAGGTGAGATTGACGTAGTACATTTGCTTCTTTTGATCTGTGCAACATTTGTTTCAATCGACGTATTTTCAGCTTCTTGGAACCCTCAAAAAATATGGTTTATATTCTTTTCCATCTTTAATATTTAATGTGTGCCTTGGTGACCCACGATTTAGAATATATTTGGTATGCTATAGACTAAATGGCACGTGACCATAAAAAAGAGAGTGAGCTAGTTGAGAATTAGCTGAAACCAGCTAATTCTCAACCGGTGGTTTTTGGGCAGAAAGAAAATGAATTTTGAGCCGCAAATGGTGTTCTAGTAGTTAAGCTCTCATAGGTCATGTTCAAATAAAAAATTCGGTGAGCATAAATATTCTGTCAGTGTCCCTTAAAGGGTAACTGCAAAGAAAAAAATGTTTTTTTAAACAGCCTAGTTGGGACAAGCATGTCACAAAACAAATCTCCCGCGAAAACAAAATTTTTTTTAGCAATATTTACATTACAGGGACGTAATTTAGTCGGAGTCACAACCATTCCACATTTGAGACTCCTGCTTTTTCGACCCGCACGGAGAAGTAAGCCTCCGCCCCTCACTCTTGGATTTGCTCTTAGATTGACTTGGCTGCGGAGTACGCAGCGTCTCGACTTCCGGTGCTTCTTGTCCTTCTTGTCGAATGCCGTGGATCGGGGAACGGGGGGAAGGTGCCGCTGATGTACGCTGGAAGCTAGAGCCGTTGTGCTTTCGTTGTTTTTGTTTGGTCCGAGAGAAATCTGGCAACAACGCACATTCAACATGGCGCTGGTATTGTTTTGGTTTGACGGGACGCGAGAAGCTCCGCGGTTTGCGAGCACATGTAGCGAAGACGTGACCTGAGAAGTGCCCCTGTGATGTTCCCGGAAAACAGAAAGTATCATTCGTAATCGTCATGTGTGCTTCGAAAGCGAAGGAGCAGCAGGGTCTACGCAGTGTGCAACCACAAGCCAACATTCACAACAGCGCTGCGTTGACTTCGGCAATCTCATTCTGTTTGGTGCAACACCTTGTGGGGAAGAAAGAGCCAAGGCATCCGTTCTGTTCGAATTCTCAAGCGTTCTCTGTCTCTTGGTGTGTGTATAGCGCGTGCCACGAGAACCTCGTCTTTTATTTCTTTTGATTCTTGTTTCGGTTTGGATCTGTGTCACCTACAGATATG